>JAOXYL010000048.1:13660973-13698467 GCA_028564955.1 Terapon puta
GTGATAAATATACAAAAAACACAGAAATCAGGGAGGGGGCAAATACTTTTTCACGGCACTGTACATACAAATACTAATCTGTTGTCAGAGCTGCTTCCATGACAACTGAGTAAAAGCAAGTAAATAAAAGCGAACTGTGTGGATGCACCTGCAGTATTTATCAATATATGACTGTATTGCATATTCGATGTAAATAAATGTCCTGTTATCTTTTTTTCTATAAGTGTAAAATCTCTCTTCTCTCCTTTAGCGTTAGTTTTATGCCACTGCCAGTTAACTTCCTTGTAAAAGAAAAAAAAACAAGTATTGATGTTATCAATTGGAATTTAAAAACCCATTTATAAGCCCACTTTTGAATAGCCCTGCGTAGTTTGCTCATAATGAATTCCCACATACTTCCTATGTTCCAAATTTCCCCATTATCAGCAAAAACCCCATCCCATTCTCCATTCCCATAAATACATTATTTATCATTACAGAGAATAATAGAGGGCACACTCTTCAATACTTCCTTGAGATGCTCCAAGTTCAATAACAACCTTCCGATTATAACTTGTCTTAATCTTCCTAAAAATCCTTATTTCATGTATTATATTGTACCTGAAGTTTAACTGACTGTGTGTCATTCTATGGTGACTAAATGTCCCCTTCAATTTAGGACCAGTGAATATACGTCAATAAATTCCATCTACAGAATCTAGCCAATCATATCTTGTTTTGTTCAGGCGTTGCCCAATAGCGTGTGAGTTTGTAGCCTGACGACAGAGAGCAACAAGAAGTTTCCAAAATGGGGCTCGAAAGTACCATGGTCTGGTAAGAACTCTACAAATCCATGTTTTATGTGAGATTGTTTATCTGACTGTAGTTTAATACGTAGTTACAAGGAATAATGATTCGATAAGAGTGTGCGTAGAGCTGAATTCAGATGAAATCTCGTTAACTGGGCTGATAATTGACCGTTAACTGTTAGCCGGCTAACGCAGCGGCTGAGTCATGGCAGCTAAAGTTAGCTTACGTTTACGATCTTTACAAAGTATTTGTTCAAATACAACATAATTCACCACAACCATATATGTTATTCCTCGCAGTGTAGTGCATTTTACCCAAATTATCAACTGACACCTCCAAATACTTTGATCGTTTTGATCAACGAGTTACGTGTTTTCTCAAAATGCTAACGTTAGCGGACTGTGCTAATGCTGCTTAATTGTTGTAAATCCAGCTGGTCAGCCTTTAAACAGAAAACTGAAGATGAGGAGGGACTAAGGTATCTGTAAGAGAGTGTCATTGTGGTGTTTCACAGGTTAGACATTTAACTGTATAAAGGTTTTAATATCTGTACAGTCATGCAATGTCAGACGGCAACAGTGTTTTTTCATCGTACCTGGTTGTATCCACTTTTGTTAACCCTGAAGTTATGCTGTTCTTATTTTTCTGCTGTGGGTCAATTTTAAGTGAAATATATTGTTTGTAACCTTTCAAATGAGGGTGTTTAATCTAAACAAAGAAAAAGATGAGATATTTCAGAGACTACCCTCTCGGGTTTGAAGGAATCTGCCTAATTCTAATTTACAATTGTAAGTGTTGTATCAGTTGTTATATTGTGGAAGTGGACATTAAAGTGCACTATGTTAAGTAGAAGAAGCTATCCCTGTCCTCTGATTGTACTTACGACCTGAAACACTGAACGCTGCGTAGTTAAGAAACGAACTAAACTAGCCACAAGGCCTAACAATATATTTATTGTATGTTTATTATCCCCATAGTGTGGACAACAGTGAGTATATGAGAAATGGAGACTTTCTCCCGACTAGACTACAGGCTCAACAAGATGCTGTCAACATTGTTTGCCACTCTAAAACACGAAGCAATCCAGAAAACAACGTGGGCCTCATCACCATGGCAAAGTAAGCTCTTGTCTCTTGATGTCATAATTAAGACACCTGTGATCATCCTCATAACCTTTTAAAAGCACCATAGCACAGGCAGTTTTTTTCTGATGAAGGATAACAGTGGATGTTCATGTTTTCAGTAACTGTGAGGTCCTGACCACGCTGACACCAGATTCAGGACGCATCCTGTCCAAACTTCACGCTGTCCAGCCCAAGGGAAAAATCTGCTTCTGCACCGGCATCAGAGTGGCTCATGTGTGTAACTTGGGTGTTTTCTGGTTTTAATCAGTTTTCTTCTTTAAAAAGGGCACTGTTTAGTAACTGTGTAAACAAGAGGTTTGCCTTTCTGCAGTTTGAGTAGCCATATTTGTCTTTTTCATGCACAGCTGGCCCTGAAACACAGACAAGGAAAGAACCACAAGATGAGGATCATTGCCTTTGTTGGGAGTCCTGTGGAGGATAATGAAAAGGATGTGAGTTTGAGGTCTTGTGTCACATTTTAAGCCATTTCCACAGAGTTAAATGTCTTCATGTCTTCCTACCGATTAGATTTAACACACTATTTATGTCTCCCTGCCTCTGTATTGCCCTGCTTGATTCTGCAGCTTGTCAAGTTGGCAAAGCGCTTGAAAAAAGAGAAAGTGAATGTGGACATTATCAACTTTGGAGAGGAGGTAAAGAGTTCTTGTTTTATCTTTCATCATAGCAGAGCAAGTGAAAGTATAATATTGTGTTTTTTCTTGATTCCCATGTCTGACAGTTTTCGGCATCTTATAAATTGAGATTTCAATCCAACTGTTTACACAGGAGGTGAACACAGAGAAGCTGACTGCTTTCATAAATACCTTAAATGGGAAGGAGGGCACAGGGTCTCACCTGGTCACAGTCCCTCCAGGACCCAGTCTGGCTGATGCTCTGCTCTCCTCTCCCATCCTGGCTGGTGAAGGAGGATCTATGATGGGTCTTGGTGCCAGCGACTTTGAGTTTGGTGTGGATCCCAGTGCCGATCCAGAGCTGGCCCTGGTAAGTTTAATATAATCTAGATGTGTGTTGTTTTTCTTTTTTTTTTTTATTACAACCTTGATTTAATTTGGAAGTCACATCAAGATTAAAACCTCTTTTACAAGAGACACCCTGCAAAGATCAGCCGCATCAACAGACGACAGGACAACAACACTAAATTATAACAACAATATGTGCGTCAACTTCAATCTGAAGTTTGACACTACTCGATATTGACTCAAAATGTGATGATGAAATGAAAGTGCTAAATATCACTGCTGCAAAGAGAGGGCTTTAAGCAGGTGACGATAAGCTAGGGGCATCCGTGAAATAGACCAATAATACCAAAAAACACCTTGAGGTGGTTCATTAAGATATATACAAATAAAGTATTAATTTTTAGATGATTTGAATCAGTATTTTTCATGTTGCCCCTGCTTGAAACATGTGAGGCTGCAGTGAATGTTAGTGTTGTGTTTTGGACAAACTGTTGTCCTTCACAAGAATTTGAGGAATGTTTCTTTCAATGCTCTTTGTATTTCGTCCTTGTATAAAGCCACCTCAGACTAAACACCCCATTCTCCCACATTTGGGTGAATCCAGTCTATTCTAAAGTCCTTAGCTGTTGGAATAAAAAAGCAGCAGTTTAGTTAGAGGTGGAGTTCCTTTCCTTTTTTTTCAATTACCCACTGTATATTTCTGTAGGCCCTGCGTGTATCAATGGAGGAGCAGCGACAGAGGCAGGAGGAGGAGGCTCGCAGAGCTGCTGCTGCTTCTGCAGCTGAGGCAGGCATGCCCACACCCACCGCAGATGGTAAGAGTGACAAGTGGTTGCTTTCATTTATGAGACAGTGTTGACAGTGATAACTGTTTTTAATAACATTGCACTAATTGGTTATTAACTTTAGTTTTGACTTATTTTTCTCACAGAATCAGAGGAGGCCTTGTTGAAGATGTCAGTATCTCAGCCTGAGACCGGTGCAGCAGTGCTTCCTGACTTCAGCAGCATGACGGAGGAGGAGCAGATAGCTTATGCCATGCAGATGTCTCTTGCTGGAGATGGTGAGTTCCATTTGATTATCATACAAACATACTTGTTATCACGTGTCATCACTCTTAGGTTTGCTTCTATGTCTGTGAGGATGATACATTTTTCCAATTTGTTCTGTGAACAGAATACAGAGAAATGGACACCGGAGCCCCCATGGACACTGCAGAATCTGCCAAGGTGAGTCAGTATACAGTGATGAAAATAAAACTGTAAATTGTTAAATGGGCTCAGCTTGCCTTTGTCTATTTTCAATATAGTTATAAAGAAGGAGGAGTTATTTTTGTGTCCAGGGTCCAAAAAAACATCTAGTGTCAGATAGTGTAAGGTGACTGGCAGGTGGAGCATTTCCAAGACCCATATGGAAATCGGTTCCTCCCAAATCAGAAATGGCATTAGAATTTTTTTTTACATCATACATTTAAAAGAAAAGACAAAAGCACAAGCCTGTGTACTATCAAGCAGAACTAAAATTAAGAAACTGTTGAAACCCAAAAATAAATGAATTTGTAACTGCAACAATAGCATGTTGAACAAGCTGGGCCTTGTGTTTATCAGCAGTAGCTGCTTTGGTCCTTCAGGGGTTCTGGTAGATTTGTTATGACCACACATTGTAACAGATTGTTGAGATACTTCAAACAAATGAGACCACAACATGAAACTGAAGCATTAGAACCATTTAAATGAAGACATAATATATCGTGTGCTCTACTCTAACTGAATAGGAGGAAGACGACTATGATGTGATGCAAGACCCAGACTTCCTCCAGAGCGTCTTGGAGAATCTGCCTGGTGTCGATCCGAACAACGAGGCCATCCGCAACGCCATGGGCTCACTGGCCTCCCAGACAGGAAACAAGCAGGACGGCAAAAAGGACGAAGAGAAGAAGAAATGAGAAACTAAACACACCATAAAAAAAGAAAAGAACAGTTGCAGACTAATACAGTATTACATTAAAAGGTTGCTGATGCAGCGTCTGACCAGCGGCCCAGCACGAGAGAGCACTCTGACGTTTAATACCATCGTTTTGTCAGACGCTCAAAAGCACCCATAATACTGACTATTTAGTGTGACATCTGACTGCCCAGTAACACAAATCGATAAAATTAAAAATGTAAAAATTTTTCCTTACATTTTCTTCACATACGGTATAATTACTGATAAATAATTATCAGGAGGGAGCAGAATCTGTGGTGACAGGCTCTTGGCCACACTCCTGTCATGTCTGTGTTTTTTTTTTTTTTTTTTTTGCAATAAAAGCTATGTGTACATATGCTGCCTGTTTGGTGTCTTTGCTGTCCTCAGAGCCTCCTGTGATTGTTGACAGCGCTGTCATAAGACGAAAAAATAGGAGGCACGCCATCAATTCAGATCACACTCCAAACCTCACACTGCTTCCACTAAAATCTAAAAACAGCACCGAGATGACATTTTTATCACCGCTTCGCGTCCCGCACAGTAGAAATAAATATACGTGTCGTTTGCAGCATCCTCCATGCGTTTTTTTTCTCCGACAGCGCCTGATAGGACGTCTCCGGTCACGTGACGGGAAGCGCAGCATTTTTCAGCTGAAAACGAGAGCTAGGATAGTCGGGAATCGCACATCCAGGTAAACAATCCAAACAAAAATACACGAAATACCAAACGAAACGCCCCGTCCCGGCCACCCTCTCCTGTGCCATCGTCGACCCCGCGGCCTCCGGGCGGCCGCCGCTGTTCAAACCAAACCCTTTAGCGAGGTTGCTTTTATTTTTAAACGGCGAGCTTTAGCTAGTTAGCTCAATGACCCCTTCTCTGTCTTGGCTGGAGCTCGGCGGCCAGCTAGCCAGCCTCGGTGTCGGGTTGAGGGTGGAGGAGGGGGGTGGAGTGGTGGTGGAAAGGAGCATCGTTAGCGCAGGATAACCGGAGGTATAGCCGCTCCTCACTTGGGGTCACCTCTGCAAAAAAAAAAAAAAAAAAAAGCGCACCTTGCACCAAATAACGGCGGCGGAGGTGCCCATTCATAGTGAATCGGTGCAGAGCCTGGTAACCGGGGGAGGGTTTGGCTTTGCAGGAGCGCCGCCGCTAGTTGCGCGCTAGCTGCTGCTAAATGCTAGTGCAGGATCCGTGTTGTGCTGGCTAACACTCCCCTCACACACACCTCTCCATGATAACAAGCGAACCTCCTGTAGCTTGTGGAGAAAAGCAAGCTGCATGCAATACATTTGAGGCGGGGGTTTCATCTAGAAAATACGAATATTTAAAACGTCAGTGTGTGTTTTTCAATGTGTTGTATGTTGACATTTTGTGTGGCAGGTTTTATGCAGAGCTGCTGTGAGGTTTATGGGTTTTGATGCAGCACAGATTTATGCTTGTGTGTGTGGTGTTGCTGCCTGCAGCTAAGTGTCTCTGTGTTTACAGGAGTTAATCCCGGTATGGGGGACATGAAGACCCCAGATTTTGATGACCTGTTGGCAGCATTTGACATTCCTGACATTGATGCCAAAGAGGCCATCCAGTCTGCCCCAGATGAGGCGGAGGGACCCCACGGAGCCGCTGGAGCCCCTCTGGGAAAGTCGGACGGTGTGGTGGGTGTCGGGTCGTCCTTGAGACCCCCCAGCCCCTCAGACCCCCAGGCGGACACCTCGATCGTCAGCGTGATCGTGAAGAATAAAGTGCGCCTGGAGACCGCCGATGGCGGGGAGGGAGAGAGAGACCAGGACCCCATTGATGTGATCGCAGGGGTAGATGTCGGTCCCAGACTGGGTGCGTGTGCACCCGGTATGGCTGAGTCCGAGGCTCTGAACCATAATGGTTTTGGGGCGTCGGGTGTCTCCACGCCCCTTCCCCTCAGCCAGACCCAGTCTAACGGGGCGCCCTGGTCAATGAACACCCCGAAAGTGTCCTCAGAAGCAGCTGGTGCTGGTGCGGCCAAGTCTCACAAGCAAGGTGGGAACATTTTCAACAGACTTAAACCACTTGTGGCGCAGGGATCCGGAGATCCCGTGGGCCGCGCCAGGAAGATGCAGCTACTACAGCAGCAACACCAGCAGCAGCAGGACACAGGCCAAGAGAGAGCAGACGGGGTCAAAGCATCGTTACCGTCATCCTCCTCTCTATCAGCGGGGTCGTCTCCTCTGGCTGCAGGTGGGCCCGTCGGACTAGCCTCCCCTTTCTTTCCACCCTCCAAACCTCTGCTTCCCACTCCACCTTCTGCACTCTCATCACACCCGCTGCACTCATCTCAGCCTTTCAACGGGGCCCCCAAAGGCGGCCCAGCTGGGTTTCAGCACCAGCAGATGGAGGAGGATGATTCCGACCCCGATCTGGGAAGTCCGCTGGTGATCCAAGAGAGCCCCGACTCCCCGACGTGCACTCAGCTGAGCCGACGTTACAAGCCCGACCCCGTCTCGGCTCAGCCCACATCCTCCGCTGCGTCTCACCCGAAACCCGGGGACACTCCTTCAGGGGCGTCACTGACTTCGTCGACACCCCAGTCCGGATCGACAGAGAGCCCCCAGTTGGAGGACCGGCATCCAGAACACGTCATTGAAGAGAGAGATTCGCCAGAGAGTCCTGAACCTGAGATGCCAAAATCAACAGCTCAAGTCGCAGCTAAAAGGTGCTCCAGCCCCGCAGTGGCCTCCTCTCCACCTCCTCCTGAACTGCGGGAGCCCAAAGAAGAGGAGGAGGAGATGGAGGTGGGGAATGGGGTCGAGAAGGTCGTTGACAGCAAGGCTGACAAGGGAGAAAATGCAAGAACAAGCGAGGAGAAGATGGAGGTGGATGATGGCAAGCCTAAAGCGCCGTCCACTGATGGAGGAGACCAAGGCGTTGCTGCACCCGCTGCTTCTGGGGCTCCGTCCCGACCCCTTAAAGTCAGAATAAAAACAATCAAAACCTCCACAGGGGGAATCACCAGAACTGTCACAAGGGTGGCGCCCAAAGGTGGTGCTGCGGGGAAAGGCCTGGACCCTAAAACTGGGGAACGCAAGGTGTTGGGAAACAAGGCCCAAAAACTTGAAGCATCTGGTCACATGACGACAACTTCCCAGAAAGTAAGTGCTCTCAATTCTCTGCCCGTGTCTACACTCGCAGCCAGCAGCGTCATGTTAGCTGCCGCCACGAAGGTCCAAAACAAAATGGCTGCATCTGACAAGGCTAAGGTGTCTGCCACCGCTGTTAGCATCACTAAATCTGCTGCCCTGCCTGTAACTCCCACTGTGGCCTCCTCCCCCAAGTTCTCAGTGGCTGCAGGTGGGATCAGCGTACGTACAGCCACTAATAAGACAGCTAACGGAGGTAGCAGCACCATCATAGGCAGCACCCTCCAGACAAACAAGCCTGCCTCCATTGTCAACAGTACGGGCGCCGTCATCTCTCGCAGCCAGTCCAGCCTGGTGGAGGCTTTTAATAAGATCCTGAACAGTAAGAACCTTTTGCCGAGCTACAAGCCGGACCTGTCGGCGCCTCCGCCACCAGAGTGGGGTCTCCCCCTCCCGGCCACGGGGTACCGCTGCCTGGAATGTGGAGATGCTTTCGCTCTGGAGCGCAGCCTGGCCCGACACTACGACCGACGGTCACTCCGCATCGAGGTGACCTGCAACCACTGCGCGAAGAGGCTCGCATTCTTCAACAAGTGCAGCCTGCTGCTGCATGCCAGGGAGCATAAGGAGCGTGGGCTGGTCATGCAGTGCTCGCACCTGGTCATGAGGCCTGTCACAGTGGAGCAGATGATTGGACAGCAAGACATAACACCCATTGGTGGTAAGTGGGGCTGCAGCTGATGGTTATTGCAATTATCTATTAACCTGTTGTTTATTTTTACAGTTAATTGAAGGATGATTTAGTCAGTAAAATGTCAGAAAATAGAGAGAAATGCTCCTCACAAGAGCCAACGTAGCTTCCTCAAAAGTTCTCGTTTTGTCTGACAAAGTCCCAGACCTAAAGATATTCGATTTACAACTCTACAAATTTGATGACAGAATAAAATTCTCACATTTTGAGGAGTTGTTAAGGATAAATGACCTCCTTAGCAATTAATAAGTATAGACTGTTAATTGTAGCCCTTGTATAAGTTCTCCATTGTGTTTGACGCTTTTGGAGTCAACACTCAGTTAGGCTGTTTATGTCACACCAGCTACTACTACATACTTTTTCTCTCCAATAATTGTGTGTTTGGTCAATAAAATGTAAGAAATAAAAATATCCATCACAAAGCCAAGGTAATGTCCGAAACCCAAAGATACCCAGCTTACATCATAGGAAAAAAAAAAAAAAAACAGCTTGAAGCTGGTAGTATTTTGCTGAAAACATTTTTGATTAATTATCAGTATTGTTTGTGCAAATATCTGCTGACTGACTTATCCTTTCAGCTCTTTTATCGCTCTTTATCAATCTCTATTTCTAGTATTGTAGAGAGTCATAAGAGAACCTTTAAAATATGTTAGATATTTCATCAAAACACGCTCATTTGTGATTCATCTCCATTGACCGCGTTCCATGTGTTTCTCTTGATTTCCACCTTTGGCTGACCAGGCCTGCTCTCCTCTTCGTCCTCCTCTCCTCCAGTCTCCTCCCCTTCTACAACATCTGGCCCCGCCACCTCCGCCAACTCCAGCCCGATGAAGGACGCCACGGCTCCAGCGGCGGCCCCGCCTCGACCTGTTCGCCGCGCACCTCAGGGCCCCCAAGCACTGATGCCTCTGCCTTGCAAGAAGGCCGAGGGGCTCCAATACAACAACTTCAAATGTCCAGAGTGCCAAATACAATTTTCCGGAAAGGCTGAGCTCGTCACCCACTTCCAGCAAATCAGAGCTGCTCCCAACTCAGTGAGTCCTCCTCTTGTGCACCTTAATATCTGCTTATATAAAATGCTGTTGGTCACTGTTTTGTTCCCTTTGTCCTGTTTCAGACATGTACGCAGTGCTCACCTCCAATGATGCTGCCCAACTCGTGCGCTGTGTCCGCCCACCAGAGGATCCACAAACACAGAGCACCTCACGTCTGTCCTGAGTGTGGAGGCATCGCCCGGCAGGCCAGTTTCCAGACCCACCTGGAGGAGGCCTGCCTGCACTTTGCCAGGCGCATCGGATACAGGTGGGGATAAAATTCCCAAAAACATAAAAAAACAAACATTAAAATCTGTGCATGTGACGGTTTTCAAGATGATCGAATAATATAGCCTCTGATGTCAAGGCCTTGATTTGATACCTAAACAAGAAAGAGCACCTTAGAGTATTTATTTCAGATTTGTTTTATACATTTTCCATTTTTAATTGTCACCAAAAATAATTTCTCAAAGCTTAGCAGTCAGTCATTTTCTAAATCTTTCAAAGAATCACAGACCTTTCATTTATACAACTGATCTGAGAAATGTTTGTGTCAGCATATTAAATGCAACCTAAAGTGTATATTTTAGTAGTTTTTGTGCAAATGTGAATGAAATGACTTGTTTTGCAGTTTGTCAGCATTTATTGGACACCAAATGCAAATAAACACACTGCTAGAATTATCCAAGTTGTCTGTTGGTGAAGGATCGTAACAAATACTTTGTTTTGTGCTGCTGTCAAGGTGCTCGAGCTGCCAGGTCGTGTTCGGAGGGCTGAACTCCATCAAGTCCCACATCCAGACAGCTCACTGCGAGGTCTTCCACAAGTGCCCCAGCTGCCCCATGGCCTTCAAGTCTTCCCCCAGCGCCCAGAGCCACATCAGCACCCAGCACCCGACGCTCACCGGAGGACAGGCCAAGTACGTGTAATTAAAGTAACCCTCACAGGATGTTTAAAGATTACGGTCAAATAGATCCCTGAAATATTTGTTTTTGTCTTTTTGCAGAATGATCTACAAGTGTGTGATGTGCGATACGGTTTTTACCCAGAAACCCTTGCTGTACATGCACTTTGACACTCATTTAGCCAAACAAAAAGTGCATGTGTTCAAGTGTCCTGACTGCACCAAGCTCTACGCGCAGAAAGGATCAATGATGGAGCATATCAAGGTGTGTTTTTCGGGCAAGCGAATAGTAGTACATTGTGTTTTTTTTAATAAATGCAGCGTAATGTCTCATGTCATTCGTTGCCTTTATGTGTTGCCCATTCATTGCCATCTACTTTGAATGAGGTGTCAACAAAGGCAAACAGCATTTTCTTGGATCGGCCTTAGCGAGGTCTCTCACTGGTGACCTCGTCTTAAGTTCTATACCAAGGACACAAGTTGTTTTAGTAAAGAAAATGTGGTTTTGTGAGTCCGACCATCTGTTTTTTTGTGTGTCTATACCAGTTGGAGTAAACCGTACATTTATAGGTAATATAATTAATTTTGAACCCTCTGTATACGTTTCTGCCCTCTCACACTTTACCGTTCACCCCTATCAGACCGCTCACAGAGGACCATCAGCCAAACAGGCGGAGTCTCAGTCCGATGCCTCGAACCCGACCTCGGCCCCGACCAGCACATCTGGTTCCTCTGGCCTCAAATCCAAATCCTCTGGAAAACCCGACAACTCTGACGGGGAGGACTGGGGGCGGGAACAGGAGGAGGAAGACGAGGAGGAAGACGAGGAGGAAGACGACGCGGACGAGGACTACGAGGCTCCGGGCAATCACGCGACCGCCGCGGGGGGCAGCAGTCAACCCGCCGCCCAGACCGAGTGGACTTGCCCACAGTGTCAGACCTCCTTCACTGACAACGACGACTATCTGAGTCACGTGAAGATGGAGCACGGCAAGGTGTGCATATCATAGAGAAAACACAGAGGTTTTAGTGCACCAAATTTGAATAATTTACCCACCTGCTTTGACTTTTCATTGATCATAAAGCAGAGAAAGAACCGCCCATATTTGGTGGGAGGGTAATTTCCTGTCTGTACCGTAGCATATTTGACTGAGAACTAATGGATTTGTGTTTGTGTGTGTTTGTGTGTGCTTGTGCTGCCAACTCCAAAGTTCCCTTGTCGTATTTGCGGGGGCACGTTCAGCACGTCCTCCAGCCTGAGACGTCACGAGCGAGTCATCCATGAGGGCAACAAGAGAGTCTTCCATTGCCAGTGAGTCAATAAGTCATTTGAAATGTTTCCTCTATTTTGTTTCAAATTATTTGGGTGGAAAAGAAAAGGGTCATCATTGGTTCAGCTACTTTTTATGTATTAACTTAGTAGAACCAGACTGAAAAATTGCCCACATTTTGCATAGCAGACAAATCTGTATGGTGTACATGTCGCCCAATGAATAACAAGACGTTTCTGTAAAGCCAAACTAGGTTTTAGGTCATTTAGAAACAGTGTCACCATTATATAGTTTGTCCACCAGAGAGCACCGACACCTTTATCCTATTCTGTTTATATCTCAGTCATAATTCTTCACAGAAAAATAAACATATAAGGGACTAATTCCAAGATAGGTATTTAAATTTTATATATATATGTTAAAATCGTTTAGTATATTGTTGCTTGTTAGATTTTTTAAATATTAATCAGTATTAGCCTAAAAAAACACTCATTTTTTATTTATATCATCTGTGATTTAACCCTGCCTGATTATTTTTCAGATATTGCACAGAAGGCAAACGCACCTTTGGAAGTCGGTTCTTACTGGACAAACATATTCGGCTCCATCACAGAACCACAGATGGACAGGTGAGTCAAGATTGTGTCTTGTACTCTTCTCTTGGTGTAAATGGGCTCATGTCTGAGTTGTATTCTAAAGCTGACCCCCCCACAATTCCAAACCAAGTGACGATTTTATATTGGGTTTGTAGTGTTCTGAAAATTAAGTTCACCAAAAAGTTTCTGTGTAAGTTCTTGTAAGTTGTGTTGTTATTTATTATATGTAATAAGGATCTGGGACAGCGATTGTGGTCATCAAGATATAAATCTCCCTTGATCCTTTAGTCTCATTTAATCTCTATCTCCCTTTGTGTGTCCTCAGGGTCCCCCCATGACCAGGAAGCGTGCAGCCACAGGGGGAGAAGGACCTGGTAGCTCCTCAGAGCAAGACGGTGAGGGCGGACCTCCTGGAAGCAGGGCAGGAGACGAGGAAGAGAACGCCACCGAGGAAGGTGAGGAGGGCGCAGGTCCCGCAAAGAGAACCAGGGCGTCCATTGCGTCGACGTCATCGGCACCCAATGAGCTGGAGGAGGAAGACAACATTTTCCGTTGCGTCCCCTGCGGCTTTTCCACCGAGGACGGAGCAGAGTTTCAGCGGCACATCCCCCAGCATCGGGCGGACACGGCCTCCTTCCAGTGCCTGCAGTGCGGCGTCTGCTTCGCCTCGGCCGGCTCTCTCAGCAGGCACCGCTTCATCACTCACCGCGTGCGGGACACCCAGAGCGACGCAGACCGCGGCACCCCGCGCGCTCACGGCTCTCCCGACGGCTCACCCGCCGCCTCCCCTCTGGCGCAGGGCGAGGACGGCGACGGGAATCTGAGCTGTAAAGTGTGCGGCCGCCGTTTCGACAAGGCCTCGGACCTCAACACCCACTTCAGGACCCACGGCATGGCCTTCCTCACCGCACACAAGACAGACAAGCCCCAGTAGGAGGGGGAGGGGCGGGTCCCCTGAGGCCGACACATCATCTACAATGAGGAGTCAAAGGTCATGGTGGAGGAGAGAGGCTGTAGAATATGAATGTTGATCCTGAGATGAAACAGCTGCTCCCTGTGCAGTTTTTGTTTAATTTTTTTTAAAGCCACCATAAACAGTTTTCCTCTATCTATGGCACCTCTTCTGTGCAATTGTAATTGCATGTTTGATCACGTAACTGGTCACTTAACTGAACACACCTGTGATAGACTCTCGTGTGAAAAAGCTCTTGAACAGCCCCCCCACCCACAAGAAAAGCATTTATATATCAGCCATACTGTGTCCAATACGTCTTCTCCTTCCATTTCAAACACTCTCACTTTGCACTGACTGTAGCCACCCGCCTGTTTTATCACGCAACACCCCCCCTGTACTCCTGACAGCTGTAGTGCCGATATTTTTGTACTTCACATCGCAGTCACACTTGTCCATGCCCGTTTTTCCGGCATTTGGTCCGTTTTACCGGCTCCGTGCCGATAAAACGGGCCTGAAGCCAAAATGTGGAGGCATCTGAAGCATGAAAGGGGAGCGTTTGGAGCATCTGACACTGATTTTTATGTTGCTATAATATTTATTTATATGAAACACATTACTGCTGTTGGTATCGGTGCGAGGCGGCTGCATCGAATCTCACTTGATGTGGTGCGATTTACCTGCAGCAGAGACGGGAGATGAGAATCTCTGAAGGCATTTTGTAAGGAGACGAGGTTACTGGAGGTCTGTAACCGGTGTAGTGTGAATAATGTGTGACGTTGTGAATCGTAAAGCTAGAAGAAGAGAGGTCAGGCTTCCTGCCAGTAGTATGTGTACGAGTTTTGCCATGTAAATACATATAATTACACTAAAAGAAAGCGTTCTGGTTTTAGTAACTTGCTATGATAATGTGAATACGTATAGTATTTGTACTTGTACTGTTCCCTTTTTTTCCAAACGATTTGAAGTTTAAAAGAAAAAGAGTTCCCCCCCCAGAGGTAGCTATACATTGTAATTACAAAGCAGAGGGAGAGTGTGGGGGGTTGTGTCGTCTTAATGTCTATGAATACAAATGTTTATCTCTTTGAGATGGTTCTTTTTTATCGACAGAATCAGTGCTTGCCGTACTCACATTTCTTTTGTATGTTTCCAAAACAGCCTTCACGGTCATGTGATGGAGGCCTATGAGTGGATTTTTTTTTGTTTGTATCTTTTATATGTCATGATATCATATTTATATAGCTCAATAGTGGAAAATTTCATGTCATTTTCTTTTCCATGGTTGTGGTCTGCTTGCTGAAATGCCATACACTTTTGTGCTGTTTCAAAATAAATGTGTAAAAGAGATGACTGACTTGTGCAGCAACTTCATCTGCAGAGTTGAGGGTCAGATTCAGCAGAGCGGAGTTTTTCTTTCCGTTGGGGCATTTCAAGTTAAGTTCTCTGTTCAGATTATTGATGAACAAGAGTAAGAGTTTAGTTGTGCTTACATGAATAATTAAGATACAGAACAAGTATACTGCAACCTGAACTAATCTGTTCTATCAGACAAGTCACAGACATTCACAAAGACCGACTCAGTTGATACCATAAATAGCATTTACTGTATACATTTTTCATTTTACCACTATATTTTACTACTGGGTTTCTCACAGTCTGGCTCCACCCCCTCCAGCTCCAGCCCCGTCTTGCCCTCAGTGGCCTCCTGACACGAGGTCTGGAGCTCAGACGGAATGGGAGGATGGTGGACTTCAATCATCAGTTCATAGATCAGCGTTCCCAGCAGTGCTCCGACACAGGGAGCCACTATGGGCACCCACCACCAACCACCTCCAGCCCTACAAAAAAACAACAACAAAAAAACAGCAGCATTATATACAATCTAAGTTGTAAATAAAATCAATTGTTAATACCCAGAATGAAAGTACTGACTTGAAAACATCCACTCCCCAGCCGGCTATGTACGTGAACAGTCGAGGTCCAAGATCCCTGGCCGGGTTGAGGGCGTAGCCGCTGTTGGAGCCCATTGAGATGCCTATAATCAGCACCACAGCTCCCACCAGTACCGGCTGGAGACCTTCAGGGAGGGAGCTGTTCCTCTGGTCCCCAAGAGCCAGCACGCACAGCAGCAGTGCAGCTGTGCCTATCACCTGGATACCATGGGAACTGTTATGTACATGCAGCACGTCCACTTTGCATACATCCTGTCCTACATTTAGGCCAAGAGCTGAATTTACAGGCTCAGTGAAGGCAGCGTGGAGAGTGTTCACAGCAGGTGTGTGTCGTGATAAGACCAATCTTTGGTTCGAATGACTTATATTTTCTGAGTTAATTCAAAAAGGGAGCGACAGTATCTGACCTGGTCCACGACACCTCCCCACACACTGAGGTAGTCAGCTGGGTAGGTGGAGAATATGCCTGCTGTGGCGGTGGGTCCTGTCACTGTCAGCTCACCTCCACCGTACGCCCTGATGGCATCTGGAATCACACATGCAAATACACACAAAAACAAATGCACTAGTACCATACTTTTATTCACACTCCTTAAATGAGATTTGTTGACAGTATGGAAATTAGCATCAACATCATCCCTTAATATGAACTCTCCCTTCATGCTGGATATTTTTGAACACTGTATGTCTTGTGTACTGTTTGGCAGATAGAGTGATTCTGATTCGCAGTGACCCGTGATGAAAACTCACCGTAGTACTGCAGGCCAACGGTGGCTGCAGCCAGAAAGGCTCCAAGCACTTGGAAGAAGACATAGAAGGGTAGCTTTATCCAGGGATGTCTGCCCAAAACGCACAGGCTCAGAGATACAGCCGGGTTCAGGTGGGCACCTTATGAGTGAAAATAAATTAAGTAAACATTTCAAAGTTTAAAGTGACAGGTTTTTATGCACAATTGATCTAGATTTTTTTACCTTCGTAATGAATGAAATGAATATTATATAATATACAATAAAAGGCATTGCTGTTTAGAAACTGTGGAAAAATGATCAGGGTCAGGAA
Organism: Terapon puta; assembly: GCA_028564955.1. Lineage (NCBI taxonomy): Eukaryota > Metazoa > Chordata > Actinopteri > Centrarchiformes > Terapontidae > Terapon > Terapon puta. The sequence continues at coordinate 13,677,461 of JAOXYL010000048.1, forward strand.
AGGGGGAATCTTTGGTCATTTTTCTTTTGATTTAACACATAGTCAAAAGACTTTTTGGGACCAATTTCTTCAGGTCGTAATTTTTTTTTTACTTTAATTTTAGTTCGTTTTTATATTTTGAAGATGCACACAGAAACTATAGAAGTCCCTTCAAAATTAATGACTGAAGTCAAAATTGAGTGAAGCAAAACGTGAGATATCAGAACGGGACAATCACTTTGATACAGTCCCTCACCTGAGACTCCACGAGACACGAAGACGCCAAATGTTACTCCCAGAGCAAAACCCAGGTTGATTGACAGGTACTGCCCCTTCTTATCATGAGATGTGGTGACCTGGGCAACGGAGCCACATCCAAACAACTGCAATGACACGAGACGAGGAGCTGCGTCAGAACAACAGGAACAGAACAACCTGAGAGGTGAAACCAAGTTGAGAACAATCTGGATGACTGACTTTAGTGAATTTGAAACTCTAGTATTCCAGATGATTAAGGTGCTGAAACTTCAAACTCACTATTGACAACAACACGTTACGGCACAGGTAAGCAAACACACAGCATTGCCCTGGTATAATCTCCTTTTTTTATGAACTTGATCCCTGATGGGCCTTCTTTTATGATTGGTGTTGTAAAATTTCATTGCCCTGAGAAGGTGAGACAAACAAACATCACAGTTTTTTTACATTTCGCTGATGAGCAGCTCTTGCTCCGCCCTCGCTCTGTATCCTCCCCCTCGCTTACTCCCTCACTCGTTCGCTCATTTGCTCACTGGTACTCTCCCTTTAACTCTATGTCTTTCTTTTAGGCCAAAGTCCTTGGTTATCCATTGTGCGGATTTTCTTGCTGCTTCAGAACAAGACAATAAGCATGAAGCTGTTTTTAGCAAACTATGTTAAAACAAGTGTTTTAGTTTCTTTGATCAAGTGAGAGTGAGTGAGAGTTTGCATGAACTGGAAGAGAAGAAATTCACTGTTTTCTGTGTTAACACATCTTGTTAAGTTAAGAAGAAAAGGCAGCATCTACAAAGTCTTTCCCTCAGGAGGTTTTCCACGAGACATTTGAGATATTCAAGCACGTTCTAAAAGGTGAATCCTTTGCTTTACTTTGTCACTTTATGCAACAGAAGAAGATGCACATGTTCTTAATCTGTCTCACGGACCAAAGTGGTGCCCAGTGCAACTAACTTAAGATCCATTAAAAAAAAAGAAAAGAAACTCACAATCAGAACATAGACTCCGAGGCATTCGGCCATGCACTCCCTGACCAGCTGGCTCTTGATCCTGCATTTCCTCAGCAGCCTCTCCATCCCACAGGTTTCGCCGTCTTCAGGTGGATCTGACCCGCACAGCACTGCTTTACTGAGCAGAGTTTGCCCTTTCATACTGGGGCTGTGGGCTACGTCACACACTTTATGGCATGGCTGAGGCTGCGGCGTGTGCGAACACAGGAGAGGAGAGAAGCTCACTTTGTGGGACATCCTGACGCCACAGCAGACATGATCAGGAGCACTTTGGTGCACAGAACCGGCCTGGTTTGGTTGGTTTGCTGTGATCTCACCTGAATGGAATTGGCTCTGATTGTTCCTCTTGTTCGATTGGCTGTAATGATTCTTCTTCTGTGCAATGCAAACGGGATAACTGTGTCCAGAAGAAGCAAAATATAAATGCATATTTCTTTTTAAGAGCATTTATATGGAAGCATATGGCTTTTTCTGGACACAGTGATCTTATTTGCATTCACAGCGGAACTTGTTTCCTAACACTGTAAACGTACATGTGTATAAATTTCCACAGCATAATGAAACGAAGATAAGAGATGGAAATGTCTGGCTGAGACTGCGCGCTCATAAAACTGTAATCACTGTAATCATTACTCCTCTAACCGTCATGAGACAGACAGATAAGTGACAGACCAAACGCTGCAGATTTAAGGTTTATTTTCACAGGATACTAATCTAATTAATCTATTTTGCTGTCAAAAATCACTGCAAATTAAATACAGTTCAGGCATGACCATCCATTTAATCACACACATCAGTGGGGGAGATGTCATGTGTGATCAGGGATGATAATAACAGCTGTCGTGGTATAAAGTGAGAATCATTTCAAGTGTTAGATTGTGTAACACAAGAGAAGTAAAGTGTACTTTAGTCACGTGTCAAGATATTTTGTTTGTGTTTTGTGGTCCAATAGCTTCCAAGGAAGACGAATAAATGTCTCATGAATCTGCCGGTTTCCTGTGAAGACCGTCTCCCCTCTGAAGGGAAAAAACCCACAGAGGATGCATGTTAATGAAGGCGAAGCTGAACGAGGTCTCAGTTCATTTTTGGATGGCTTCAAAAGATGTGAATATGCAACACGCGTGTCAGGTCTGAATAGCACACACTTTCTGATCATTCACAACCTTTTTTTTTTTTACCTGATCAAAGAAACAGCTGAAACCACTTTGCTCGTGAAAACATTTTTAAGCCTCTAATAAATTTGTCGAAGGGCTCACAGAGAAATAAATAGGGGCTGTGATGTAACATGCAGGTAGGTGAAAAGCATTATTATGTCAGTTAGGGGTTCAAGAATATCTGCTGACAGTCTGAATCCAGGTGTCTTTGTCACATAAAATGGGAAAATGGGCTCACCAAAGCAGAGGGATTTGCAAAAGTAACATTTTTTATTTAGCACTAAACCTTGTGTTCATCTTTACCTCCGACAGCGCTTTTGGTGTTTCTGCACATTACAGGCGCACAAAACAGGCAAGGCACTTAAATGTTGCTTTTTTTGGAAGTCCTGTTTTCCGCAGCATTGATTAGATATAATTCCATTTTTTTTTGTCATAGAAATCAAAAATATATCATCGGACAAATACCTATGAGTCTCCAAATCACTGCAAACATGATAAAAGATCTTTGCTAAACATGAGATGAGATGAAAGAAAATGATTTTAAACAGCTATAAACTGTAACTAAAAAAGCATACTCTGTTGGGAATGAATATCTTTAAGTGCTTCGGGGTCGATGCAGGAGGACAAATATTCTGTTGGAAATAGTTTGGAAGAACAGTCGCCTCTGAAGTGGAGCATACCGCCTGTTCTTCAAAGGAACACTCTAAGGTAACTTTATCTTCACTCCCCTCATGAAAGCAGATTTGCCAGAACATGAGAAGTGCAAGGAGACCTTTTGATATTTCACACATGAAAGAGTGTGCTGAAGTTTTTGAATTCTAGCTCAACGTGGATTATCGTTCTCTCTGCAGCAAAGACTGAACCGCGTGGAAACAAATAAACTTGGTGGAGGTCACACTGACCCCTTTGATGTATGGATGCCATTTGAACCAAGGAAGAGGGGTCAAGGTGAAATAAATCACCTGTACCACACCTTGATAAAAAAAGCTGAACTGATAATGACCTGATAGGGCCCAATTCTAATTTAGATCAATCATGATTATGAGATTAAGTTATGAGCTAAATGAAAAGCAAGCGAAGAACAGAGCAAGCTGCACTACCTGTCAGTGTTTTGATACTGAAAGGAGCTTTTGTTCTACTTAAGTTCACTGGCCTCTAATGCTGGAAAATACCTCCAGTTATAATTACCCTTGAAAGAAGGTCGAGTGGCCCATAACTCCATATAAGGACATCAAGAGACCCACCTGGACTCATTTCCATCACCTGTGCTTCCTTCACACATTCACATTCATTTATTTACAGTTTATTAAGACTTATGTTTAACTCCATATGACTGATGATGTTCTCTGTACATGTGACATCTATTGCACGTCTGTCCGTCCCAGGGAGAGGGATCCCTCATCTGTTGCTCTTCCTCAGGTTTTTCCCATGAAGGTTTTTTTTTTTTTTTAAAGTTTTTCCTGACCTGGTTCGAGGCTCTAAGGACAGAGGGTGTCACAACTGTACAGATTATAAAGTCCTCTGAGGCAAACAGCATTTGTGATTTTGGGCTTGCAATAAATAAATAAATTCGAATTTGAATTTGAAACATCCAGTTATGACATGTTTGACTATTTAAATTATCAAAATAATTTTCTTCCTACATTGACTTGTTTGATGTCTTTACAGCTGCTCTGTCCAAACTTCCATGTTTACATTTTCCCAAACCTCAAGCTGACATAAATCTGTTTGTTTAGTCAGTCTCAGGAAAACACACATACACACACACAGAAAATCACAGTGACGTCACTGTGAAAGATAAAATCTGAAGTTGGAGAAAACACATTAACACCTCAACCAGATGAAATAACCATGCATGGTTGTTCATCAAGGTCGTTTTTGTTAGAAATACAATATTAATGAGAATATAAATTAAACTTTTTTTGGACTGTTTAAGCTGTGAATGCTCAGTAAATCAGTAAAACAAAACTGGTAAGTCAAATCTGTAAATCAAACATGATCACATTTAGCCTTTTAGGAACCGTTTCCTTTAGACTGAAGCACTTTATCCTGAAACCAGAGAATCAGTTTTAAGTTGGTAAAATAAATGTCTAATGCACCAGTATTTATTAACTGTACAAATCACGTCAAGTGACACCAAGTGACTTTGTCTGACCAGAAATGTTTCAGTCAGTAACCCGATCAGTAAGGTTTACTGAGCTAATGGTGAGTGTTTTCAGAATTGCTGTTGTTTATTTTAAGAAGCCAAATCGCCCCCTCTCCCAAAAAGTAAGTAACAACCATGTAAATATATTAAGACTTTATTTGACATCCATACACTCATATTCATACAAGCTTATTGTACAGGGCATTGAAAAAAATAAAATGTTAACTATTTAGTATTTGATGTGTCTCAATTTTCTCAAGATCACTAGTCGTCGGGATTGGCAGCTTCTAGTCTATGTGGTCAGTTGTTGACTTCGGTATCATCTTAAAACAGAACAGAGACCCTGATCCAGCACATTCAATTTGGCAACTGTATATCATGCACATGTCCTGTCCATATATAGATATATCCTACATATATGCAAACTCACAGCTTCAGAGAAACACTCACAGACTGAAATGTTTTCCAACAACGTAAAGAGAGGATATTCTTCACTTTACATGTTATTTAAATCCTCCAAAAAACTTGGAGAATAGTGAGTCGGCATCCCGCATGTCTGAGAATGGATGATGACCACCTGCAATAAAAACAAGAATGCATTAGATGAAATAATTCATAAAATAGATGTTTTACAATGAGCTGACAGTTTAAAAACATCCACAGTGTATAGACTGACCTGGTATCACAGGTCCAGGATGATGCTCTGGTCCTTCTGAGCCACTTGGACCTCCTGAGCGGGTCACTGTAGTCTCTTCATTGCCTTGGCCATCCCTGACTGTTCGCCTCTCCTCCACACTCTGACAACCAAACATAAAAACAACAAAGGAAAGTTTACAAAGGAAAAAAAAAAGAGGATTGAAAATATCAAAAGTCCATTTGTGCACTGGCACAGAGTGATATATTTATAGCCTTACAGGATGAACAATGCACATTTTTTAGATGTTTACAGTAGCAGTGATTCTGTCAAGTTCCGCTGACTGGGCTGAAGTTCAGTGGTCCATGAAACTCTAAAACTCCTGTGAAAGATAATTAACATTTGATTCATAGTAAACCGTCTCTCACCCCGTCAGGTTTCACCACTTTGGTGACTGTGACCGACTGGAAGAATGATCGGCTCCTTGGTTGGTTCGGTGCCTGACCAGCAGGTGGCGTCAGAATCTGATCCAGACCGCCTGAAGATACAGCAGAGTCCAGATCTGGATAAAAAGAGGAGGAAATCACTTGAAAACACAGTGAACTTGATTTATTTTCGTGAAAGACTTAAAACATCCCTTACCTCTGTCTTCTTTGCGCTCCTCCTCTGGATGTCTTTGTGGCCCCTTTTTCCAAATATCATTAAACTGTTAAGAAAACATGACAAAGTTCATGCACAACACTTTGTGTTGCAACAGAAACTAAGTAGTGGTGGAAAACGGGAATGTTATATTCACCTTTGAAAACGGTGACTGAAAAGGGGGGTGGCTGTCAGTGCTGGGCTCTCTCGATGGGCTGGTGTGGGGTCCTCGTGGGTCGCTGTCAGGGGATTTGAGCATGAAGTCTCTCAGGGGGTTCCCGCTGGATCCCCTCTCTGCTCCGTCCTGAGATGGTGGCTGCATTATACTGGGAAGACCTGGAACAAACAGAAGACACAGACTGAGAATACAACCGATTACCAACATGACACAGTAGGTGACTGATCTGGGGCTCTTACAGAATTACTGCATGTAAACCGCTTTGTGTGAACTCTTATTGAACGGAACATTTCTTTAAGCGCCACTAAAGTACTGAGACTCGATGAGGGCCTACAGGTGGGTGTGTCCAGTTTCATTGTCCGATCATGAGGCCCTGTTTTGAAAAGGTCCCTTGTGTTGAAATGACATTTTAAAGCTGCTGACAGAGTACTGGATCATGGCTCAGTGCTCATACCAGGGTGTCCTGACTCTGGCTGTCCGTCCCAGCGCCCCAGCTGAGAGAATATCTCCTCCATCTCCCTGAGGACGTGGCCAAACACTGGAGGCTCCTGCATCCTCATCCCATCGGGGCCAAAGCTGAAGCCAAACCTCCAGGCGCTGTCAAAGGGGTCCTGCTGGTCCCCCCTGAACCCATCATAGTGGAAGCCATCTTCATCCTCGTCGTCATCATCGTCGTCATGAGTCATGGCATCGAAGAAGGGGTCCCTAAAAAGCACCAGGATTCATCTCATTTATGTCAACAAATCACTTTGAGTTATCTCGAGTTCACGAACAGTTACATTAATAGACCTTAAAGCACGTATTAATCCCGAGGCAGCTCTAAATAAAACAGCACCCACGCTGGCTGAGGGACCCCTGTGGTCATCCTGGAAGAGACACGCTAATCTGGTCACGGAAGCCCTTTCATTATCTAACTCACCCAGCAGCCCGCAGACACCAAGTTAGCAAACTTCACTTAGCTTAGCGGAGTGACAGTTGTGTATGTTCGTAAACTCACCTCCGGCCGCGGTAATGGCCTCCGGGTACCCCGAAGAACCCGCGAAATAAGTCGAAAACACTCATTTAATTACGACTTTAAGAGAAAAACTAAAGCATAACGAAAGTAAAAGCGAGCAGCACGGGACCAATAAAGAAGACGAAACCTTCTGATATCAACAAAGTCGTAAAGTGTTCTGGATACTTCGCCGTGACGCAACATGTCGTAACGTTGCGTTACCGTAAATGACAGGAGAAACGCGCAGCGGAAGTGACGGCGCGCTTGTAAAATTTGGGTTAAGAGTGTGACAAGCGATTAAAGGTTAAAACAATTACACTGGTCCCGTTTTGTTACCTGTTGTAAATTATGGAGAAAGGGGATTGTTTGCATAAGTGAAGTTACCTACTTTAACGTTTACTTGGAACGTCCCTTGATTTCGATTATATAAGGCAAAAAGCACTGATCCACCTCGAGCAACTGAAACATTAAAACATTTGTAAGTACATAAGACTGACATTCTGCTGCATGTACGTTATCAGCTTTAGTCAAATAAATTTGGTGACGTTTCTGTTTTTACTTAAGCTTGACGAAAAGGAGTATTTCTACAACGTGGTTTTATCCTTCAGGGTCTCCACTCTTCCTCCATCACTGCCTGTTAAAAGTATTTGTCAAGTAAAAGAGGACTGCTGTTTCCTGGCAACGGCGTTCCATTGCCGAGCGTTCCATCAGCGCGGGAGATTCCATCACGCGTTATGACGCCATCAGTGGAACCCGGACAACACTTAAGCTCAGGCAGTGTTTGTTCAGAGAAGGACTGAGGGGGTTAACCGGGCAGTTTGACTCTATAAACACGCGTTGATCTGGAAGAATCTTTTTTTTCACCGCGTGATGCTGATCTGTTTTCTTGACATCCTGTCAGCGGTTTGAATACTGATTAGTCACCCAAAGTGCAGTGAAGCTTGTCAGTAGTGGTGAGTCTTTAAGAAGGGCAACTAAACGCTATAAAGATGTCCTACATTCAGTTTTTAAATTTCACCTGATTTGCAAATAGTAACTTAATTAAAGGTTCTGGATTTAAAGTTTTATTCTCTCTCTTTCTAGTGTAAAATGAATGTATATAGACTTCACTTTATTGATCCCTTTGGGATGACTCCCTCAGGGAAATTCAAAATTTGATTGTTTATCATATTTGAGTGAATGTACTGAACTCTCCACATGTATAGTATTTATAGCCTTAGTGATGAACCCTACTAGGAAAACCGTTCATCTCCAGCAGCATGACTGTAAATTGACATGAGTCATCAGAAAGCAAAGACCTACATTTGGCAGAAGTTAACCCTTGAGGAAATGTTAATGGATCAAGGTCGCCATGTATTTAGATGACAGTATACATATTTAGCTACTCAGATTTGCTCAAACAAAGTCATTCAGACACAAAAAATACCTCAAAATTTAGTATATCAACAAAAGAACAAACGTCTGGAGAAATGCTGTGTTGGGAGTTTAATTTGGCAAAGCTGATCTCCTGGAGTCTGTTTGATAACTCAGGCCTATAACAGAAACCAAACCAAGCCTCTGAGTCAGATGGTTTCATTGATGCCAAACACTTGATGGCACAGGCTTCTTCTTACAGCATTTGTCAATTCATTGTTCCGCTGATATCAAGTATCACTGAGTTAACGTTTCAAGCTGTCAGATGAATCAAGGCCAACCCCTCAGCAACACACACAAACACTGGGCATCACTGTCAAACTGCTGGAAGGGGAGATGCTGCTCTATTTACAAGCCACATGAGAAACAAATATAGTTTCTTAAAAGACATTCACATCCAAAATGATGAAAATGTCTTTTTCTTGTTTATTTACTTAATATTTATATATTTTTACAAAATAAAAAAAATATATGAAACAAAAAAGCTAACAAGTCTGCAAGGATTTGAGAAGGAAAAGGAGAAAGCCATCGAACAAACAGGGACTACAGTACTTGTGTTTTTTTATATATGTACAAGACAAGTTTATCCATTTAAATTTTTTTTTAAAACGCACAGTACAAAAAGAAAAAAAATAAATCACTGACAAAAACCCATAGTACAATTCTGTCCATCAGTATTCAATGTTGCAGGTTTCCTTATAATGGGGGACAGGTGGTGGAGCGGGGAGGAGGTGGGGGGGCCTCAGAAACAAAATAAAACACACAGGAAGGCAGACTGGGTGTGTATTGGCCTTGGAGATCGTTCTCTTGCAGAATAGGTGGGACCCTTTATGCAACATATTTATAATTCATGGGAACAGTTACTGTACAAGTGTTAGATAATGAAAAACCCTGTGCTAGGCAGAAAACAAAGCACAGTACACAACCCGCGGCCCCCCGTGTGTACAAACATGCACGCAGTCACATGACAAACACACTTTCCTCACAGTCCAAGCCAGTGAGCTCGCTTATATGTCTTTATATATAATATATCTATATTTGGTAAAAAATAAACTTCACAACTCTACCAATTTAGAGAATTGTTTCTTCGAACTTAAAATGACATAAAAAAAAAAAAAAAAATCAAAACAAAAAAAATACGGCAATTAAGCAAATTATTGTGTTTGGGTAGTTTGTGTGGGAGGGAAACATTTCCACCTAAATTAAGGAGTGGGGAGTTGAGGGTGAGAAATACAAAACCAGCCTGTCCCCCCACCTTCAGATATTACTTCATTCCTCCCCATCAAAAAAAAAAAAAAAAAGAAAGAAAGACAGTAAAGGAGAGGGGCATAAGAGACGAAAAAGAAGGGAAAAAAGACCATACAGGAAACGTTCATTCTTTTAGAAAACAGTTCTATGTTACATACAAGTGAAAGAAAAAAGGGGTGGGGTGGGGGTAGGGGTGGGGGCAGGGGTTTAACACGATACAAATTCCCAACACTCAATATTTCACCTCTTGACGGTGTTTTTCTATAACCATTTAGCTCCGATCTCCCCTCTCTCCTAAGCCCCTCCTGTCCCTCCCACCCATCCATGCATCTTTACAGTGCTCCTTCTCTCGGCACAGCACCTCCTCTGACTGCAGTCAGATTTGCAGGAGTGCTGGGCCAAGAGACTGGGGGAGGGAATCTCTGCAGGAAGGAAGAGGGAGTTTATATGTGGAGACTGTCTGCGGAGGGAGTGATGAGCCCCCTTCTAGCTTCTGTCAACAGTGGTGGCGGAGGCGTGGGTGGGGGGAGAGGGGAGGGGGGTTGTCAGGCGATGGTTGTTAGTTTGCTCCCCAGTTGTAGCTGTTGTATGCCGACTTGTTGATCTGAGACTTCTGCTGAATGGAGGCGTTCTGGCTGCGTTGTCCAGTGCCACTCTGTTGAGAGAGAAGAGAGAGCGGGTTTATCGCACCTGTATTTAAAAGACGCTCACACAGACAAATACCAGAACTGAACTGAACTCCAGGTGTGAAAGCGGCCTGCGCCAACAGAAGGAGACAAAGCTGATAAAAGCATGTACGCTACCTGTCCGTCCTGCTGCAGGTGGTGGTGCAGAATCTGAGAGTGGGGTTGTTGGTGGGGTGCCAGGATGTGCATGAAGGGGGCCGGGGCGTAGCCAGCGGCAGCTGGGGGGTTGATGGGTCCCCCGCTGCCCAGAGCTGAGGGCAGGCTGAACGAAGCTGCTGGCGTGCCGGCATGGAAACCCTGCTTCTCAAACGACTGTAGGAAGAAGCGAGATGAAAGGCAGAGGTCACACTTTCGTTGAAATCAAACAGCGTTTGGTTGGTCTGAAAGACTAATTTCACTAACATTTTATAAACTTAATGGAGGACGGAAATAAACAGCTTCTCTGTCGGGAGGGGTTTCAAGTATTCATCTAAACGTCTGTGATCTGCAATTACCTGTGTCTTTGTGTAAACAGACCCTGAAATATCTGGTACCCCCGTGTTGCTCGATGTCACAGAGACTCCTGCAGAGACAGAGGACAACGGAGACAAAATTAGAAGAACGAGGCAAACTTGGCACCCAAAAGGGACCTGAGGAACGCCCTCCAAACAAACCATGACCAGCTGCATGGTTGTATTCAGATGCTAACCACCTTAATGGCTGTATGGTGTACCAACAAGAGGGAATCTAATATCTATCATTCTAAAAAGACTTTTGTGACAACCTCTGAGGGGGGAAAAAAGAAGAGAATCCTGGAAATTCCAAGTATTAACATCTATGTCTACACAAGATCATAGATGATTTCGGTAGAATTTCCTATTAGCAAAGACTATTGAGAGAGAGAGAGAGAGAGAGAGATTGAGAGACTGAGGAGATGAAGAGGGATGAGATGAACAGGAAGAAAGTGACAAGGATGGTGTCGCAGCGTATCAGTTCCAGTCGGCCACAGTGGTGGAAGACCGACTGTATCTGGTGGTACTGCTGTGGTTGTTCTGGCACACACTGACCCCCTGTATCGCCATGGAGACGCAACACAAGGTCAACTGGTGTGCAAAACAAGACACATACCAACACATACCAGACGGGACAGACTCAGCGCTAGTGGGATTTAATAACATTTTTAAAAATCCTTCAAAATCTGTGAATGAGAGGACTGATCACAGGACAAAAATCATCCTCAAGCAAAAGGCCTAACACAACATCTAACTTCCTTTTCCTTGTGTCATAACTCTCTTACAACTTCAGCAGTAATCCATTTTTCTGAGTGACCCCAACCTGAAGGGGAGTGAGCTACATACCATTACTCCATAGACTTTCCAAACCCCTTCAGTACTTTGATACTTTATTTTGAAAGCCTTTGTCCAAAACAGTAGGTCACTTTACAAATATAACTTTGTCGGCTCCATGTATCTTTTTAAGTAACGTAAAAATGGCTCAATTAGAAAATGTTTTTTGGAGGGTTCATTACAATATAACAGGACAGTTAAATGAAGAGCCACAATCCCAATGTGAAGTTTGGTATCTGAAGCCACAGCACTGCAAGAAAACCGTGAACTGAACTGGGATGAAATGAAGGTGTGTAGTTTGTGTTCTTTTACAAGTGTGTTTGTCCCATAGAAAAAGTATCCCAGATGTTTATCCAGACATGAGACCAACATAAAAATGCCATCACATTTAAGCAACAAGGTAGTTGTAAATCCATAAAAATAAAAAATAAAAATAATAAAACCACACATACATTATTGTATGGCAAAGCATAGTTGATCAAGGAACTTGATATTTTGTTTTCTGTCTTTAGTTGTAACCTACATCGCCGACATGACAGCGAACTTGATACTCTGCAGACAGACACACCAGCAATGACAAGATGAGTGAAGAGCAAGCAACACAGAGAGAAAATGGGACAGCATCAACCAGAGCAACTCATCAGGGCACGGCAGCCACAGCCCTCATGACCTGCCACTTTTTTTTACCCTAACCCTGAGAGTTACACTGTACATCTGTCTAGAATATATAAACCAGACTGGATTTATGATGAGTTGCCCTGGAAGAGAACTGGTAATGGACAGAATGACAGACAAGGCTTGTAAGATAGGCAGGCTGCATTGGGCCGTCTAAAAGCGCATGTAGTGTGATGGGTCGTCCCACAGGCACAGCTCATCAGCGATGAGGCAAAGGAACGAGAGCGAAGAAGGGGTGGGAGGAGGGGAAGAAGGATGGTCGGTGACACAAGGAGGAAGACGGGAGGGACAGGGTTTTTTTTTTTTCCCTTCTCATTTTAATTTGGCATGTGGCGGCACTCACCGACTCCAGGCCCGGTGACAGAGCTGGCTGGCTTGTTTTGTGCAGAAGCGGCAGCGGCCACGGCAGTGCCGTATCCGCCCTTACAGAAATCCCCACTCCCTGAAGCCTGGCCCACATCCTCATAGCCTGCAACAGTCAGACACACAGCCGCAGCCCACAGCGTTAGACACACCAGGCAGGGGAAGCAGACCTGCCTCAGATAGCATTTGCAAATAATTCATAGCGTTCGTTTGGAACCGTGTACCACATGGACAGGTTTTACCAAAATGCGACAATACAGATAGTGTCAAGTCCTGTAGGAGGCACGCTGCACTGACTGCATACTTAGCTGTAATTATTTGAACTTTGACACCAAGTGTATTGTCCCCTGTGGCAAAGCCTGCCCATCCGGTACAACAAGAAGGTCAGATTCAACGCTAATGCCATTTGCAAGTACTATTTGACCCAAGTCTGCTGGGAGGAGGTGGGGAGAAGTGAGGGGGCAGGCAGGGGGTGTGTGTGTGTGGGGGGGGTGGAGGGGTTGGAGAGTGAGCTTGAGTTGGGTGATGGCAGAAAGCAGCAGATGGTGCAGCTTAGAACAAATAGGTGTCGCACATGTAGTGGATATTGAGCAATGAATTTAAGTGTGGAAATAAAAATACAGCATCTCTGGGGGGGAAACAAAATAATATAAAGAGGTGATGGGACCAGAAGTTTACTGAGGGGGGAAAATATGAAATTGCGGAAAGAAAATTGTCTCAAAGGAAAGTCATTAAGAAATATGGGAGGATGATGGGTGCTCCATTGGTTGATGTGTTGGTGAATGTGTGCAGGTGATGTGGTTGAAGGTGAAGCCTCGGGGCAAACTCCACTTTCTGAAATGAGCAAAGCAAGCTATGGAAGACAGCAGGAGACCGATAATCTAACCCCTCTGTTATTAAAACTGGTAAAGCCAGGTGTTCCATTGTTCAAGTCCATCTTCCCTTTCCCCCCCATTCGGTTGAAATGGCAGCCCCATAATATTATCATGAGAGGCCATTTAATAAAGAGACAAACATTTGCCTGCAGTTGAATTACTCAGGCATGTTCCTCGTGTGCACAGCCGATGAAAACTGGGTTCAAGATGTAGAAGCATTTCCAATACTCGGATGAAACCAAAGCTTCGCATCAATACGGCTCAATTTTAAAACACTGTTTAACTTTGAGGTCAACATTTAAACTCAGTGCACAAGCTCGTTTGAACCATTAGCAACTGCCTTGACACAAGCATAACAACATGTCTTCACACGAGCACCGTGTTTATGCTTGTACATGCAGCAGAGCTCCAGTGGAATACGCACGCCACACCAGTGAGGAATCAATGGGCTCATTGTGAGCATCAGCACAGAGTTATTGATATGCAAGTACATAGAGCGGGACCTGCTTGAGCCCCTCTGAACATGCCATTTCTATATGGTTTATTGCCTCACCAGTGCTGTATCCATGGGAACCATAGCCACTAGCCTGCTGGAAGGGCGTGGCTGATGCATTGACGCCGACATTCACACCGTGCTGCTTTGACGAGGTAGGAGCCACCTGGGCGAAAACGACAACATGGTATGTTATGTCAGGTCAGGTCAGGGTGGGGAAAAAAAAACAAACAACCGAGCTAAACATGCGAGGAGGGGGAACCAAAGTTTGCCTTGTGGGATCATTATAATCCAGTTCTTTTATCGTTTAGGGTCGCAATCATATATTGCCGCCAGAGGAAATGGGGCACAAAGATCATCTCTTCCTCTGCAGAATATTTCCGCACAAATTGTATTTGCTAGCCAGCGTTACCACCCCGACCTCTGTAAAAACAACCCATTTTTCTCCTAATATTAGGATGCAAAAACAAAGAAAGCCCTCACAAACTCATGGCGAGAGCAAGCCACTAAACTAGCTAGCTTGTTGAAACTTAATTTTTCCTCACCGGAAATACAGCAGGTCCGTACTGGAAGGTGTTGGGCAGGCCTGGCATGCCTGTGTAGTATGGGAGGCTCGTGTAGCTGTAGCCAGGTGGCAGCGCTGGGTTGAGGAAGGGCTGCTGTGTGGTGTGATGCGTCTGGGTCTGGTTCTGTTGCGTCTGAGCTAATGTGGTGGCTGGAGCGGGGGATGATGCATCACCTCGGCCAAACTTTGATAAGTCGCCTGCACATATGGCGAGGGGCAAAGAACAGCAAGTCACTGCAAGTGTTGCACATAAATAAATAAACAAATGAAGTATACACAAATAAAAATATCTAGCTTGTTGGGGGAGATACCGTACATGATGTCAGCTTTAAAAAAAAAAAAAAAACCTACAGAAATATAAAGTAACAAAAAATAAGCAAAAAATAAGCAAAAAAAAAACCTCCAGCAGGTTCAATAAATCCAGCCCATATAAACCGTTCCCTTTATCACAACACAGACATGACCATGCAGCGAACCGACACAGTAACCTCGGCCTTGAAAAAAAAAAAAAACAAACAAAAACAAACAAAAAAAAAAAACGTAGCTGTTCAGAGAAAGGCTCACCAGAATAAGGGTTGTTTGTCAGGCTGCCCTCTCTGCCAGTCAGTGCAGTGGTGGGAGTTGCGAAAGGAATGCTGTAATAATCCTGGAGGGAGAAAAATGTCGTTTATAGGCCGTGAAGCGATGATGTACGTGTTTGTGGAAAAAAAAAAAAAGGGTTTTGGTGCCACAGTTGAACACTTTCCACAAAACTCACCAGCGGTATTCTTGTCTGCAGCATCTGTAGGTCATCGTAGCCGTACACCTGAGGCTGAGACGAAAAGCGAAAAAGCGTCAGTACATCATGTTACTCCATGAGCTGCACAACATAAACCCCGGCGAACCTAACCCTTCCAGGAACTTACAGGGTAGGCGTGCAGTAGTCCAGGGGCCATGATGTATGGGTTGGGCAGTAGAGGGGGCACTCCAGGTGGCAGGTTTGGAGGTGCTTTCCCTGTGTAAACAAAACCAAAGAATTCAATTTCCCAACAAGCCAAAATAAAATCCATCACCCTCTGCTTAATCAATTCACAACAGGACTACGGAAACAAAGTTGAGGTGCATAATCAATCGTACCATAATTCCAGTGACAGTTCATACCCACTTCTTAAGATTACTCATCTGTATATCCATATTTCAATAAGCAAGGATCGCTCTGTTACATCAAATGAAGTGCTATACATTTGTCCCACTACAATATATCACGTGACACTGACAAAGGGAGCAGAGGGGGAAACAAACCTAACATCAGTGTGTATGTGTGTGTGAGAAAGAGAGAAAGAGAGACAAAAACAGCTTCAGAGGAACAACCAAACTGAGCGCCAGATGAGTCAGAATCATGGAAACCTTGCCAGTGACTGTGAGGAAATGGAAACCAATTTATCCAACCCCAGTCCTGACAAAAACAATGCGCTTTCCTAATAAGCGTCACAATCTGTTATCAGTTTTTGAACTGAATAAATAGGATCACTGCAATAATCCCACCCTCATACAAGCAATCTTTTGTCATAGTTAAGCCACTGTGTGGTGACACTGTAAATCTTTACCACCATCTGAACACACCCTAACACATGAGGCTACAGAAACTTGCCATAGCACCCAGACACTTGACCACACTGACAATTATAATAGTTATACAGCTATATGTCGCCATAACAGAAAGTGATGAACAAAGTGATGAATTATTACCTCAAATATCATTGTATCTTTTAAAGATAAGCCTTAAATCACAACAGTGCAAATTGGGGGATTAAAAGACAAATTATTTGTGTTGTTCTACATGCTTTACACACTCAAAGCAGCGCCGAGAACAGCAGCAATGACAAATTAATGATGAAACCCAACTACAGATGCATGTATTAATCCTGACAGCCCAATTAACTAAAAAGTTATTCAGAGCAATGAAGTACTGACACCAAATCACAAAGGCCACAATTAACTTTCTGCCAGTGCTACCTGTATTATGACAAGTGAAATGCAAATGAAAGTAAGTATGGCAGGCAAATTGAAGGGAAAACAAAAGATAAAATATTTCAATTATGGTTGCAAAATTTGAAAGTCTGAAGAGGAGTGGATATGAAATTCAAAGTGTATTTTTCTCCTTGTGTGTCTCTTGTGTTCTAACCTGAGGATGCTGCAGAGCCGCGTGTAGATGAGGAAGTAGCTGAAGAAGGAATGGCCGATGCCGTCGTGGAGACTGAAATGGTGGCAGCTGCTGCAGCTGGGGCACCCATGGAGGCAGTGTTAAGGCCCATGGCCAGACTGCTGACGGGGCCGAGGCCCGAGGGGGCTGAAACTGTGGCAGAGCCCACCGAGGAGGCCTGAGGGGCCCCTAGCGAGACCTGTGCTGCAGCAGCCGCAGAAGAAGAGGAGGGGACAGACGAAGACGGCACAGCTGAAACTGAAGAAGGGAAGGAGGAGGAGTGCAGGCTCGAGTCGCCGTCTACGTTGGGATGCTGTGGAGATGGAACAAAGAAGAGGAAAAAAGATGCAGTTACGATTGATGAGATTATATCTCCATTAGAGTGAATGGACCTCTAATGTGTCCGTCTGCCATCTCTGGAAACACAGCTTTGAAAATATGCAGCTTTGAAAAATTTATGTACATGCTTAGGCACCACTCTGCTCTGTCAGCAGAGACAATACACCAGATCCATGACGTGACATGAAATCATATAAAGATCTTACCAGTAAGCTTGAGTTGGATGTTCGAACTGAAGATGGAGCATGGCTGTTTTGTTGTGATGGGTGTGAACTATAAAAAAAAAAAAAAAAGGCAGGAAATATTAATATCACCAAACCGCAAACCATTTCCTGATCTTTGGGTTCACATAAAGGCCATAAATTCAAAAACAAGTTAATTTCTAATTTTACAGTGAGTGTTAATTTAGCTGCATCTCACTTGTTGTGCTGAGGAGGGGGCATGGTGCTTGGAGGCAAATCTTCACTATGCCCAAGGGTGCTGAGGGATGCCTGATTAGATGTAGTCAACAAGGAGGCGGGGCCTGAGCCGCTGTCAGTCAAAGTACCCATGTTGGAGACAGATGCCTGTGTAACCGAATCAGAGGCCGGCTTGACTGATACTGCAGAACCTGCTGCAGCTGGGGGGAGAGAGAGAGAAGAGATGTTTCTGAACTAGATTTCAATCCAGAGTTGTGTGTGGGGCAAATGTCACTGGCAATGTCAACAATGCTTTTAAGAAAACAGAAAAGAAAGCACGTTCTGTAAAAGCACACTTACCATCCACAGCTTGTGTTCCTTGTATTGAACTGAAGCCATTCTGTAAAACCAACAATGAATGTGAGTGCACAGGTTTCTATGGAAACAGGCCATTGATAAAAAATTAAATGGTGCTAGACTCTTGGAAACTAATAAGCTTCATATGCTGAGCATTTTAACTACAGGTCAGGTTTGAAACCAGTGGTGCATTACAATGACTACAACTCAATGAAACTAATTTATTTAAAGCATCTGCTACCTTTAATTTTAAGACTTGAGTTTAGCAATTAAGAGGGAGTACATTGGTTTGATCCCGATTAAAGTGGAGCTTTAAACCTTGAGACACACGGAGCATATATTCTACAAAAAGAGTGCTGAATGCAATACATGCGGGAGCCCTGATATCTTTTCAGTCAGTGCAGAGAGGACAAAACACACACAAGTAGGGTCTGTAATTTCTATAGGCCATGATGCAATTGGTGTAGAATTCAGTTTTAGTTTCTATTAAGTTTTTAATTCGACACTCTTTACAGTTGGAGACGTCCGGATTAAACCAAAGCTTTTCACTAGCACTGAGCTCCAAAGGACCATAAAGGGTTTAAGCATGTTATCCACACTGGACACTGCTCTACTTTACCAACAGCACCATATTACATGTTTGATCAGTGGAAGTGAAAAAGAGGGAAGCTTTGTTCTTACCTTGGGCTGCATATCCTTCTGCGGGGAGGAGGACACAGAGGGAGGGTAGCGTCGCGTCTGAGGCGGTCTCTGATCGTACAGGTCCATCTGGCTGGTCGACTCACTGCAGATTTCAAAAAGCATTGACAAGACAAGTTCGATTGTGTTCTTAAAAGTGTGGTTAGCGGTTCAGATTTGAAACTTGGTAATCACAACTTAGATTAAAGTGCATGTTGCAGTCCTCAGTCCTTCACTGTCAACAGAAGACTTCAAACAACTCAAAGCATAAAAGTCCAAATATGAACTTTATCTTCGAAAAGGCCACCTGAGGTCACTTCACATAAACATTTTCTGCATTTGTGAACAAATCTGTGCAGTTATGTGCTGTGCTATCATAATCATCATAATCCCTCGAACACTGGTCAGGTGTTTCCTGTGATCTCAATGGAGATTCTAATTTGTTGTTCATGTCTTGATGACACCAGA
Source organism: Terapon puta (assembly GCA_028564955.1). NCBI lineage: Eukaryota > Metazoa > Chordata > Actinopteri > Centrarchiformes > Terapontidae > Terapon > Terapon puta. The sequence goes on from JAOXYL010000048.1 coordinate 13,696,512, forward strand.
TCCCACCATGCATCAGAACAGCAGGGCATTTAATATCATGTGGATTAAAACAACAACCTGGGAAGTTTTTACAGTGTGGTTTCTCTTATTCACATTGGCCAATGCTGGAACACCTCTGAAAAGTTGTGTTTTGGTCTGTACCAACCTGCTGGGGCTCGTGTAGAGACTGTTCTGAACCTGGTTGGCTGGTGTTGTGGTGGTGGGGGCGGACTCGTACTCCGGTAGAACTGGTTCTGATCCAAACTGCAGCGCTCCAAACTGAAGGTTGAGGCCTGAGATGTCTGTTGAGCCAGGCATTTCTACCGCCATTGCAGGAATCTGAGGAAGATCAAAGGCATTTTTAAGACTTGGCTTGAGTCCATTCAGATTGAAGAAACAATCCTGGGTGTGGGCTCTTAACTACCACTCAAAGTAAAGAACGGTCATGCAAAGATAAATGGATGGATGTTGGAGAGAAGGCTTCACGGGATTTGTGTTCTGTGATTTAATTGGTGTTGTAGCAAAGTGTGAGTAGTTTGAGCAATATTTGAAGTTTTTTTCTGCAAAATTTCATCTCAATTTGAATGTTACCTTTGTTGTAATGGAGGTCCTCTTCTTCTGCTGTTTGAGTTTGTGCTGCTGCAAAGGCAGTGGACTCTGGGCATCCGAGGAACTTGGGGAGACTTGCTGACCTAGAGAAGGAACTGCTGCCATTTTGGGAAGGGAGGAAGCAGGCGGAGGCACCACATGGGGTGAGGATGTTGTTTGCTGGGGTAAGGAAGAAGACGAGGAGACGGAGGAAGGAGGCAGGCCTTTGTCCTGCAGGAAAACATCCAACATGGACGAGGTCGAGGTGGCGGCCTGGTAGGGCTGCCGCTTCGTAAAGGGTGTATGGACCGCAGACTCCGGCTGAGTCTTCATATCTGGAAAACAGAGAGGGAAAATATTTACTTTGTCAAAGAAAAAAAAAACCACAGCAATATCATTACACATTAGTCTTAACATGCTTAACTGATGGGGCAGGGGACAACAGGGGTACTTAGTTTGATAACTTGATTGATTCTGATATATTTTTGGATAACTACAGCAGGTCATCTCACCATACTGTCCCAGTGAGGGGGCACTGGTGTCCCAGGATGAAGGGGTTGTGTTGGGTGGTCCAGTCTGTGAGTGCTGGGCAGCCAGCTGGGCCAGTGCCTGGGCTGTTTTATACTGCTCCAGGAACTGAGAGCCAGTGGTCCCTGTGCTAGCTCCTTTCGGGTCCCCCACATCCCCAAAACCCTTGTTCAGCATGCTGACCTGCAATGTTAGCACATTATGACACACTGGTTTAGCCTCACAGATGCAAATATTGAAGCTATATTAGTCCTACTGTGACATGACAAACGGCTCTCTCCTTTTCCTGTCTGGTTAGGAAGTGGTTGATTTTTTTAAAGTTGCATCAGTTAGTTAAATCTAAAAGAGCCTGTGTGTTTTTAAACACATGACAACAAAATGCTTTAATGTTTTAGCCTCACCATGCTGTGCTGGGTGTAAGGGGTGCTGGAGGATGTTTGGGAGAGTGGCACCCCTTGCTTGGAGTTGCTGAAAACCAGTGACTGGGACAAGGAGGGGGGCTGGGTTGCCTCCATGGGGGGGTTTTCTGTCTCTGAGGAGGAAGATGGGGGAGTCTTTCCCAGCAGCACCGCGAGGTCGATCCTGTAGGTGGTGGAAATATTATCAACTAAACCTTTAAACCCTAACTAATTATTTCATAACTGCAGCCACTGTTTTTTTTAATTTACTGATTAATCTACAGTCAATATAGTCATTGCTGATTGGCAGAAAATTAATTAGCTATTCAAACCGGTTTCTTTCTTTCTTTCTTTTTTTTTTTTTTTTTTTTTTTAAATAAAATCGGATGAATCAGTCTGGCCCAATCTACAGTTCCAGTTGAGCTTAACAGTGAAACCAAGCAACTGTAATTTCCCTCTCAAC
>JAOXYL010000048.1:13714042-13730554 GCA_028564955.1 Terapon puta
TTATTATTATTATTATTATTATTATTATTATTATTATTATTATTATTAAATATGCATCAAACAATATACAATTGAGAGCTGAGGCAGCACTTGGCAGCATAGAAAAGTTTGCTATCAGCTAGCCTCTGTTTCTACAAGAAGTATCTAAAAATACATAAAATAGCATTATCACTGTCATTCTATTCAACCCACTCTAATGTTAGAGAACTATATTTAAGTTAAACATAAATTATAATTCATCGCTGACATAGCCAACTGCATGCCTGCCATTGGCAATGAGGTTCAAAGCACTGAGGGATCTGACCCTGCTGCTGAGGACGGTGGGTAATTAGTGCTGGAAACACTCAGCACAATGTGATTATTGGTACATTAGGCCAGAGTGATATGTAACAGACATTTACAATAATAAGATAACTTTTTTTTTTTTTTTATCTCAACCTACATTTTTACATTGACCTGCTGAAACTGATTGTTTCAGAATCTGCGTGGGACAGAAGTGGAGGTGGGAAACTTTACAACAACACGACTTCAGTGAGCTCTCTGTGTCTTCAAGACTTGCTGACAAAGAAGGAACTGCGCAGACTTCTGTCTATGCATATCTATGAGGTTCGGTAAAATACCCTGCATTGCATAGCTCCTTCCTCGTCTCCTTATTTTGGATTCTAGTTTGAATTCATTTTTCCTTTCCTTTTTTAGATTCTGTCTGAAAGTGTGGAAGCCGGCAGAGGTACGTAGAACAGCCTCAAAAGTAACTGTGAGGTACTAACAAAAGACCAATGTGCTTTATCACCATGAGCACTGTTAAGCCAGCCTTTTTTAATCGCCACAGACCTGCATCTTCTATACTGGTGGGTGGTTAAATATATATTTACATAGTGTTTTTCTTCTGGTCATTCCTTTGGTTGACTCTTCATTTAAGACTTGATCTCAATGACTTTGATGAACGGGAGAGCCTTGTTGGTCTGAGTTGTCGGTGTGAGTGCTTTACTGTTGAGAAGGAAATAAAAATGGAAACATTTGGTTATTTGGACATTTGACAGCAGCATGGCTGGTAGGGAGAAATATGCATATTTTTGTGAGCAAGGAAATGAGCAGAAGTGGATTCTGGGAAGTGACTGCTCACCTGTAAACAACCTCTGGCTTATTTTCAGTGGGCGTCAGGGGCGGAGCATCCTGACCTGCCATGAAGTACTCCATGTGGTCATGCATTTCTCGGTTCTGCAGACAGAAAGGGATTAAAGACGTTAGAGTGTGTGTCCTCTGGGTCTCTTTTTTTTAGTGTACAAGCACAGAGGCACTGATGCAGTTAAAGAGCAATAGTATGGAGGGCAAATAAATCCAAACAGCTCCTGACCTCGGCCTCCAGGAAAGCCACCTTCTCCTCCAGGTCCCTGATGACTCGATCTCTCTCTTGGATCACCGTCCGGGAGTTCTGCAGCTGTATTATTTACAAAACAAACAAACACAAAACAAACCACATGAGACGCCCGGGAGAAACACGGCTCAGTTTTCCACCAGGGGCAGATGCAGCATCACTTATTCATGATGAGTGAGTTTTGTTTCACCGCACGTTTCCGCTTGGCTCCACTCCCTCAAATCAATTACGCTTTATGTGTCCGCCTCCTCAAAATCTAATTTCCTTATTAATGGCTTCCTGTGCATTCGTGAGCACCGGAGAGCTAATTTACATCAGGAGTGTGTGTGTGTGTGTGTGTGTGTGTATATGTGTGTGTGTGTTTGTCTTGCGTTGCTAGTCAACCTTGCTTGTGTGCATAAATACCTGTTCGATCATGTGGCGGACTTTCCTCTGCTGACTTTTCAGCATGTCGTCAAGGTGATGAATCTTTTCCTTCAGGATGGCCACTTCCTTCTCCAGCTCTGCACACCTGTGAACACACAAATATATGAAACAACTAATTACATTTTGAAACAAAAGATATAGATATAAAACTATCAAAGCAATCAAAATTGACAAATGTAACCTACTCTTTCATATTAGGAGATTTAAAAGTGGATGGCATGAGGGTAACTTATAAATGCAACAAGCGCAACATAGAATTATCCGGCTTGTTAAAAATCAATAAGAAAACTACTTCTAGGTCTTATTCAGCTCCGCTTCATAATAATGTTTCTCACCTCTGCTCCTTCTCCTCCCCTTCCTCATTGTTCGCTTTAAGCTGCAGCAGCTCTGCCTCCCCTGCCGCCATCTTCTCTTTAAGGGCGCCGCTCTCCATCTCCATGCTCTCCAGCAGCCTCTGCAGCTCGTCCACCTGCTGGCCCCTCTCCTCCGACCGCTTTTCTGCCTTCTGAAGCCGCTCAGACTGCTCAGCCAGACGAACGAGATACTCATTCGCCTCGGCCTGTGAGGGGAGCAGCAGAGTAAGAAGTGAATACTACTAAAGGCTCTGCACACCCAAACAGGCATTTTACTCTGATGTTACACTGACACACTAGGAGTTATGCATGTGATGTTGTCCTGCTTCAATATCCTGTCTCAGCATATGCAACAAAACATGAGAGGTCTAATGGTTTGACATTCATTTAGCCGGATTCTCTACACCACCTTATTTCGGGGTGATTGTCCCCAGACAAAGTCTCTTTAAAGCAGTCATTTAACATATAAGAACTGTGACTTTCAAGTTTGCTGTTGATATACACCATCCGACAACGCAATGTGAAAATGAAAGCAAGGAGCCACTCATAACTGGAAAAAGACAAATTCTGGATGGTGGTGACCATTCCAGACAATTAAAAAAAACTTTTTTAGAGAAACATTTTGTCATAATGTGTAAATAGCATTTTGAAAGTATTTTTATAAAGCGTATCCTATACAGTTTATGCTTTTTACAGTAATGTAGTATGGAATTCAGAATCAAGTTTGAGCAGAGAATATTTCCAGCTTTGCTCCGCCCAACATATGGAAAATTTAAGACACCAATATTGGTGTGCAGGGCCTTTTGGAAATTTGGTTAACTGGTATATACAATATGTGTTGGAAATAGAAGAGCTGGCATTGTGATATTTGTTCAGTTTCTTTTTCATTTTGACCAAATGACTTTCTCTTGGCTGAATCACAATCTGAATCTGTTTGCCAATGACTTGTTATTGAGATATGAAAAGTCAACTTTCTGTTCAAACGAATAGTTGAAATCAGTCTAATCATGTTGATGCCACGGTTTTAAGTACAAGACCGTAGGGATAGTACATGATAGATGGTAAAATGTTAGTCTTTGTGCAGTGTCCCCACATGACCCGACAGATGAATGCGCCGACCCAAACAGTGGGGCGTCACGGGACAAGGGATGAAATCTGAAGATAAGACTGACAGATAATGAGGATGATTAAAGGAGCAAAAGAGGAGCAGAGGGGTGAGTCATAGCCGCAGACAGGAAATGGTGTCATGTTCTCGTGAGGCAGACCTGCAGTCTCTCCCTCTCCTCCTTGTGCCTCTTCTCCATCTCCTTCAGCTGCGCGTACAGACGCTTAGTCGCCTCCCGGAGCCTCGCGCTCTCCTCCTGATTATCCTCGACCTGAGAGCGAACGCAGACAGAGAGTGACGTGCTTAATTGGCCGTAATCTGGCAAACCACTTGAACCCGAGGGCGAGGCAGGAGCGTGCAAGCAGATAAGGGAGGCGGCTGGCAGGCCATTTTGCTACGTGTTTAAAAGGTTGCCTGGCCTGTCCTGAGGGAACAAAAAGCTGGACGGACGTTAAACAGTCCTGAGATTATCTTTTATCTCCGGGCCGTCCTTTAGGCATACAGAATAGTTTTCCCATACAAACAATGCATTTCGCATTACTGCATAATATGACACCATGTAGAAGGGAGGGCAGTGTAAATGGACCTCACCTTACCTACATACCACACATGCAGGTCACTGGGTATGCACAGCCACAGTACCTTCCTGATCCAGCACTACTCCCTTGGTAGATGATAGTGTTACCTTTCACTAGATGTTATGATGTGCTGAGTCCAGAATAAAGCATGGGAAATATAATAGTGTCTGTGTGTGCCATTAGTCTAATACTGTAAGTGAGCTTTTGTTGCATGTGTGTGTAAGCTTTGCCATCAGCCTGGCAGGGTTTTCTTTGAAACAGCAGGCCGTTTACTAATGTGAGAGGGAAACAGCTGGAGGGCCGGACATTTTTTTTCCACTTTATCAATATTACGTGTGTCATTTAAACGTAAATTTGAATGCATTCAAACTAGTTTCAGCTGAAACCGCCTCCTGCCGTTTCCCATGGTTCCATCGCATTCAACTTATGAATAAGGTCATAAAAGCCACAGCAAAAACAGCTTAGACGAGACGCCGGAGTTGAATTGCGATTAACTTACATGAGCGTCTGACTCGATGTGAATGGTGTTACCATTGGTGACAGCTGGTTGGCTGCCGGGCACGTTGACTCTGAAGCCATTGACTGGATACTGAGGGGGAGAGGAGCAGCTTGTTAGTGGAGTTAGAGGTACATTTGTCCTGCAAAAATACTTGAGTGGCCAAGAGAGACCACTACACTACAACTTAAGAAAACACAGATTTCATCTTGTTGACAGCACTTTAAGTTCTACTTAGTTTTATCTTAATTTGGTGTTTAGGGCTTGGTTTCTTTGAGCCAAGGAGCTGTAGTATGTCTCCAATTAGTTACAAATGCTGCTGCACGATTACTATCTAAGACTCCACAGCATTCCTGTATTATCCCCTGGTGCTACCTCCATGTTAAATATAGAACTGAATTTACCTACACATATCCACCTCCAATAGGCCTCTTAGCTCATCAGAATAAGAATAAAATGTTTTTATTGATGCTGCCTTTCTCCTATGTGTTTTTAAATTTTTTTTCTTCTACTTATAAATAAAAATAAAAAGGTTTAACTTTCTTACAGCTTTTATATTTAATAAGATGACAGCTCCAAAAAAGGTAAAATAACCCTTTTTTAGGCCTGGAACTAATTGTCTATCAAGTATTTTTATTTTCACAAATGGAATAATTATTTGGTTTATAAAATGGAACCAAAAAATACTGCTCACAACCAACAATCCAGTTTTAAAACTTTTAAAATGTGATGTAAAGTGAGTAAAATGCAGGAAATCCTTAGAGGATACTTTAGAGACGTAAAAGATGAATCCGGTATCAGGTTTGTTGTTAGTAATTTTCTGTCTTTTGACTTAGCTATTATTCATGTGATTATTTCAGGCCTAAGAAAACATGTTTCACTTTGTTGCAGAGGGTGTGCACCTTGTTGTTGTTGCTGTGCTGCCTCGCTGCCATCTGCTCCCTCAGTGTCTTCAGACAGTACCTCACCTGCAAACAATAACACATCAATCGTCAAACGCTACCGAAAGAAAAACACATGCTCTGATGCTTCCACCAGCGGTTGAAAGTTGACTCATTGTCTAAAAGTGGCCGAGGGAAGTGATGCTCAGATCCGTCCGTCGCACACACACTGACCTCCTGAATCTGCGACACCTCGTCCGTCAGCATCCTCACACTCTCCCCCGTCTCCGAACGGGACTCAAGGAAAACCTGGACAACACGACAGATAAGACGTGTGAGCTCACAAACAATGCAACAGATGAGCGAGAAGGCAGGGTCGCAAACACCCACACAGACAAACACAGTCGCAACAAAACAAGCTCACATACCTTGATGACTTCAACTTTTTCTTCGGTGGGGGAGATTAGTTCAAGTGTTTCGTCCTGCTCTTCTGGTTTCTGTGGCAGCACCACTGCTATGCTGCTCTCCTACATTCAGTCAAAAAAATAAAACAAGTTCGGTAAATGTCGCAACCTGAGCTTGTTTTCCTTTCATTCAGCAAACAATGAGAAGATAGTGACCCTCTTTCGTTTTGTACCTTGTTGCTGGGCTGCTCAGGGGCTCGACTGACTGACTGATCTTGATTTTGTAGAGTGAGTCTAAGCCGCCTGCATCGGACCTGAAGTGAAAGAAAAGGGAACTGGATGACTAAATGTATAAATACAGGGGGATTGTGAGAACAACAGCCAATGAGGAGAAAGGACAGGGGCTCAAAATGAAAGTCTGCGAATGAGGAGGGTGGAGCAGAGGAACAGAAGGGTTCTTTTAGCCGTAAAACTTCCCCATACTGGCGTTCCCCTGCGGATGCCACACAGAAAGCCTAGCAACCGACGGTGAGGAGACATTTCCATTGCATCCTCCGGCCAAAGTCTGGTGGTTTTACTAACCACTCTAGTCACTGTGGAAAATGGAACCAGCCGTGTCCAGCGGAGGCCAAAAATACCAACACTCAAAACATCCGTGACGGCTGAGTCACTGTTGCCTTGGCAACAAAAAACAATTTGTGGGAATTGCCTGTCATGCATCTTTCACAACTTTATAACAGTGTTTATATGAAATAGTTTGACCAACCACAACACAAAAATAAACACAGATGCTCTGACTTAATTTTGACCAACCAAATTGGGTGTTTATTCTCTTGCATTTTATTCTTTTAAAAGACATATGTACTCTGTATTACATAAGTGTATTATTTTCTGTAGATATGTCTAGTCTATTGTTTCTGTTTTACTTTAATCTATTATGTAAGTACAGTATGCATGTTCCATTTCATTTTATTTTTCTGTTCTGTGGGCATGTGAGTGACATTGTTCATTTGTTGTTTCAAGTTTATTTCCAGTGGCTTTTATACTCTTTACCTTCAATTTTGGAGGTAATTTCTTTCTATCACTCATGGTTCTCTTTCTTTTTTAAGTTGGCCTTTAACTGTGCCCTTTGTTTGGACCATGACCTCCATATAGGTCCTTTATCTGTCATCAAGTGATTTTTGATGGGGCATTTGCTTCTCCTGTATTGCTCACTTTATGACATATCATATTTTCCTGATAACATGGAGACGCCCGTCATAGTGACTGTAGGTTTTTACTGAAATGCATGGTGTTTTATGTTGATCATAGCTATTTAGTTCACATCATAATCTATCCTTCGGTTTGATTGATGTTGCTGACCTTTACATATAGGGCCTGTAAGATCCTTTAGCAAAAATGCCCCTATGTAGGCATTAGAAAAAGTTCAACCTTTCCCCAAGGCGAACACATACTTACTTTGACTGTACATAATCCTCTTTGGATACACCCATTTAAGTATGTGAGCATAGTTCCACACAAATTGTGTTGCTTTTCCTCTGAATGTGCAAAGACAACAAACCATTTGGCCCTTTGACAAATAAGGTGGAGGATAAACAGGTGAGTTATGTAACAGGTCTGATTTAATCTTATCACTTATGATTATGCTCAATCCTCGCCTCTATGCGGTGTTCTGTGTTATGTTTGCATGCATGTGTGTGGGTATGTGCTCAAACGTACATGTGTGTATGTTGTGTGCGCTGTGCCTCCACCCTACAGTACACAACTTAAAGACTATAATTGGTCATTATTCAGGATGGATGCCTATTAAAAACAAAACCTCTTGTGATTTTTTTTTTTTTGCTTTGTGGTGCAGCTATCATCAGTAATTAAACGTTGTGTGGGCGTCAGCTACAGAGCGAATTAGAAAGGAATCAGACCGAGAGCCAAGCTGCACAAATTTAAAAGGAACATCATTTAAAAGAAAAGCTGAACTAAATGTCCGGATGATGTCTCGACTGTAACTATCTTAACTTCTCTGTTGATTTTGTTTTTAATCTTGGGTGGAAATATAACTTAATATAAATGCTGAGACAAAATATCATGACGATGTACTGAAAATACCCACTTAGAAGGCTAAAACTAAGCTAAAGCAAGTGACTATAATGTTGGGTGTTGAGCTGTTTTTTTCCTACGGCTCTGCTGCAGAAAGGTGTTTACAGCTTTTGCTCACTGCTGTCACACTGGTGGAAACATTTTTTACTCGTAAAAATGTCTTTTCCAGGACTGTCTTTTTATTTTCTGTCAGAGAGGTATTTTTACAAGTTTCACAGGCAGGTGAGCCTCCTGCATGGTACATAAAATGCAAAAGAAACAGATGTTGCGCCCCCCACCAGCCCATTCTTACATCATACTACAAGACATCAGCAATCTCCTTTGTCTTATTGAATTTCATCTATTTAACATTAAACACCCTTTAAGTACTTTGTCTGCACGTTCGTATGTTTCTGCTTCAAACTTTGTTTGGATTATGTCAGTACACTGCTGATACATTTTGTCACACAGCTCGAACCAACTGTACGCACAATAAAGCCATTAATTGCTCTCTGTGACAAAAATACCTGTCGTAACAATGTAGGAATGACAAAGAGGCTCTGGCAAGTTCTCTGCATACCACAGTCTGTTGTCATCTTTATGTGTGAAGACGATACTGCAGTAATAATAATAGTGTAGGTACATGTGAGCCTGTCACATGTAGTTTATGCTTATGCCTCAGAAGTGCTCTGGAAAACTATCAATGAAAACACAATCATATGCAAGTGTAGAACGTATCCCAATCAGGATATTATGTTGTGGAGTTGCAACTTATAGAGCCTGTTTCATCAAATCACCACACAACAAACTCGGACCACTCCTTCTTTCCTGGGAAAAGCCCTTTTATGTGACTGGCTTCTAAGTAACACCATGACCATGCAGTCATCTGGATACACATTAAGAGCCGCCAGTGGCTGAATGTTACAGTTCTCGGCACAATAGTAACATCCTCAACAGAGACCCACTGTTGCAATTAAAGTTATAGCTGCAGTCTGTCACACGTTTGATGATATTAAGCAACTAACACTCATGCGATGCCTGGTGCCTGTAGACCATGATGAATTGTGAAACATACACAGAATAATCAACTTTTTTTATAATCCCTGTTCGACAGATGAAAAAATTGCATCATCTGTATATATTGAGTATGTCTGTCTGTGGGACTGCAAATTATTTATCTCTACATGAGATATATCCACCTTTATTGTTTGTAGGGCTACAGTCAAATATCAAGAAAATTACTGAAACAGACTTTTGTGTGTGTGTGTGTGTGTACCACTGTAATACATAAAGCACACCTGCGTGTGAATGGAAGGGAGCAGTTTATAGTTTTAGAGTGTGTGTGTGAACATGCCTACCAGAAGTCATGTCAACATACACACAGTATTGTATGGCATAAGAACAAAGAAGGGCAACCCAGCACGTCACATGTGGTTAACAGATTTGCCTACTTGCGTAAGCTGCTGCTTTGCGAGTCAAACACAGGCTAAATGGTTTAGCTTGAATGTCAGTCCTTTGTGTGTAATTGCAGCATCTGAAAACCATCAGAGCTGCAGAGGCAGTGACAGACAGGCCAGCATTTTACTCTGTGATCTGAGGGAGGGATAGCTCAAGGGCTTCTCTCAAGAAGAGACGCACAGAGGATTGTGGGACAGACACACCCTGGGAGGTGCTTTCTGTACACAGAAACACAATGTTCTGCACCTTGACGCACACTATCGTTCTCTCTTTCTTTCTAAGCCTCTCCATGGGCACGTTTACATTTCAGACATGTGGCCAAACTCTTCCACAGAGTTTTGAAATAAACACAACAACAGACTAGGGATAATAATCTGCTTTTTCATAAACGTACATCACAGGTAAGAATCTGCAAATGATAAATCATGAGATCTTCAAGCTGCACTGAATGCCTCTCAAGAGCTTCCTCCTTTCCAGGGAAAAAAGCTTGCGTCACATTTTATGTTTGTAGAAACAGCATGAAACGGCTTGTTTGGGAAAAAACAAATCCAGCTAAGTGAAGACTAGAGCATTATTCTTCTAAGATCATCTTACTGAAAGCTGAACAGCAAAGTACTTTCTGCTTATTGTCAACCAGATTTCAGACAAACAAAGAGTCTCATACATAATTACCTCAAAATCATTGACTGATCATGTTGCAGTCAAGAGGTCAACATCACAGCACCAGAACAGATGAAAAATGGATGAAAGAAAGGTTGGTTAGGAGCCACTCCTACAAAATATGATTATTAGACATCAAAACCACTAAATGGCCTGTACTTGTGATCATGTTCCAAGGTGAAATTATACTTTGAGTCACTTCATATTTTTATGGCCCTGGCCTGTCCAATTAAAATATTTAAAGAAAAAAACTATTAACTGTTTTCAAGACCTAACATCTCTGACATCCATGTACAGACAAGAAAGACACAGCAGATTCAAATCGGAAAATATGCGCAACGAGGAATATGGTGGTGATCTTATCTCGGAGTAATACTACCATATCTCCTCAACTTAATGCTTCCTCTGCTTTGTTCTAATCCATATTTGCTCTCTGCTGCAGAGAGATGTGCAAGCTGACACTTCTAATGTACAAAATGCAATCAGTCCTTTTATCTGCTCTTATCTGTGCATTTACAGTACAAAAAAAAAAACTGCCTTCAGTTGCCTTATTGAGGCAATGAAGGACAACTTTTTCAGTGCCGCTCCATTAGGCTTGTCTGTGCAGCTCATGGACGCTTCATTTCCATTTTTATGTCATTTCCCATCCAAGAGGAGAAACCTTAAATACACTGAGAAAACACAGCAACAAAGGCTGCAGGGCTAAGCGATAAACCTGAGCTTGCTTAATGAATATCAACTAATTTCACAATACAATCAATCTCCAGATGAAATAGATATAAAGAAAATCCTTTAGAGATCATATCAACCGCTCTAATTGAGGTGTTCAGCTGTTTCATTACACTTGATCGATGCTCCCTCCGAGGTATGAATCTGCATTCATCAGATTCTCGTGAGTTTGATAAGATCAAAAGACAAACTTATGCTTAAATACCCAACGTCTTGCACAACACTACACAAAAAGCCAATTACCACCATGATCACTGTTTTGACATTAAACAGCAGGCAAAGTTGGTCAAAACAGCGGCGCCTTATTTAACAGGTTCCTCCATCTCATGCTCGTTCCTGATGACAGTGCGTCCAAAGTTATATTAAAATTATCTGACATTAACAGGTGTTCAAGAATAAAGAGAGCAAAAAACTGTCAAGGCCAAAATGAAGTATTAAAAACAAATGCCGGTAAATGCAGAGTGTCTTTTCACAAGTCGACTTTTCAGATGAGCAGCAGTTAAGAGCTCTGAGGCAGAGTCAGTCTTCTGTCCTCAGTGTCTTTTGCTAACAGAGCAGGAGAGACAGGGCAGTGCTGTAACTCCTTGATGCACTTCATACTCCTCTGCAACTCCTATTCACTGGTTAAGAGGGGGGAGGATTTCAAAATAAAATGCTGTAGAGTATGAATGAATAATATAAGTTAATGGTTTTGTCTAAAAAATGCCAGACCTTGTGAAAAACTGTCAGAATAGTTTCCCAAGGTTACATCCTCAAATGTCTTGTTTTTCACTACTACACAAGAAAAACAAAAGCAACAAATCCTCATGATTGACAGACTGCAACAAGGAAATGTTTCGCCAGAGAAATTACCTATATACCTGTATGACAATGATATGTGTATAATTGACTAATTTATCTGGATCCCAAGAACAGGAATTTGAATCTGAGCTGAGAAGAAGAGGAGTGTTGAAGACTTGGATCATATAACAGAGTGGACCAGAATGAGGCACAGTAGAGGAGATTTATCAGTTATCTCTGACGATCAGGTATTCTCGAAAACACTCCCTCTTCCCAAATAGCACGGCGGATCAGATCTCAAATACTGGATTAGTTAATATGAAAACAGCCAGTGACACATCTGTCCAACATGACTCATGTTCACTGATTTAGAGCTGATATCACTGCTTCACCTCACCTCGTACCGTCAGTGACCTCCCACAATCAATACTGGGCCATCCAATCCTGGTGATGGAAAAAAGACTCCTCCAGGACTGTTGGTTACAGATTGGAAGATGATATCATGAACTGACACTACTGACATATACAGAAAATCAACAATGAGCACAGGATCAAGCAGGCAGAGCTATAAATTCATGCACTAAATGATGAAAATCGTATATATTACATTGTGTATATTCACTGATCGTAGGTCACTATTTACACCAACACCAGTATCTAATCATCCCGAGTGCCAACAGGGATGGCAGCGAAGTGTGAAATCCATCGATCTTAGAGTGCAGTCAAAACAAAGTGTTTTTACTGCCAAGCAACACTGCTATAATATGGATAAGGGAAGCCATAAAACACTTAAAGCAACATGATAACTCGTTGATATCAGCGGGTACTGCACGAAACCATCTCACGTCACACATGGTAATTACAAACTCTTCCCTTCTGACTAATGTCAGCAGTATGTGTCACCAAGGCAACAAAACTGAATCATTTTTCTGCGGCCCAAAAACTAACTGACAAATGGGAGGTGACGCTAAAAAGTTTTAAAGTCACTTTTTCTCTGATTAACTCAGAAGCCATATTTGCGTTCAGCTGGACTATAACAAATAACATCTAATAAATAAAATTATATAAAATAAATGACGAACAAAATGATACTCACACTTACTACGGTATAAATAATGCTAATGGTAAATTAATGCCTCTTTCTGTATATATCTTTAGGTATCTCTTTTTGGATTAGTTCAACCTGTGTCTGGGGAAACTAGACCTTTTTTGAATGACAAGTTCACTACAAGACATAGACAAATGAATCATAAAACCAAACACCTCACTGTAATTCATACGGCAGACAAAACTACAACCGCAAGCACCAGCATGCACCTCATCCCGTACCAACCCAAACGCAAACCTTTGACTTTATCTCACTCAGGATCACTCTGATATCTACCTGGGCAGAGGAAGCCGCGCAGGGGGGGACTCGTCGCGATGATGTTGAGGAAGCGGCGATACAGACTGTCTGCGCCTGTGTGACTAAGAGCGTGGGAAGCCACGGCTGTGTTGCCTTACATGGCTGGGTGAGGCTCCACCAGCTGCCCAACCCTCTTTTTCCTCCAGATTGTTCTCCAGTCAGAGAGCTCCAGTGCCAGTCTGAAGGAGGCGCATGGTTATTAGCCTCCCCTGCAGGACTGCAAGGCCAAACACACAATGGAAAGAGCTGGCAGGAACAAGTCTCCTGCAGATTACACACAGTTCTGAACACAGACATTTGTGGATGGTGAATCTAAACTTGAGAGACACATTATTTTTGATCTTTGATATTATCATATTAGTTTGATAATTGTAATCAGACTGAAGCGCATTTTTGGACAGTTTTTTTAAACTGCTGTCATCTTTATCAAACAGCCTCCATCACTCTGAGTAAATGAGTGACCAGGTTAAACCTTCGTACTTAGGTAAAGCCCAAACGTATGCTAATATACACTAACATATAACTGACCTCGACGATAAGTGACCGGCAGATAAAACTGTGGAAAGATGAGGGCTTCACTTATCTACCACAGGGTGACAGTGGTAGGTAGCAGCGCTCTGAGGAATGCGCATTGCGAGTTACATAAGAGAGATTAATGAAGCGCCTTTATATAACAGGCACTGGCACGGTGAGCGTGTGCAGTGCAAACAAAACTGTGCAAACAAAAGTCAAATGCCACGGTCCAAATATGTTCATGTTTGTAGGTGTCCACGTGTCTCCAGCTATCTGAATACCTCTATGTTAAAATATCAAAGATTGAAACTATCTTTGCTCTAATAGTGCGATACTTCAGTGTGATAGTTTGTTATTACCATTTTTGTGTAGAGCTGCAACTTTAATAATTAATGTATTTAATAATACTTAAAAATGAATTAAAAATACCCATTGCTGTTTCACAGAATTCGGAGGATTGCTTCAGATTGTTTGTTTTGAGATTTATAATGATATAAGACAGCTAAAAGCCTAAATGTAGCACATTTACAAGGCTGGAACCATTTACATCTTTACTATACTCTTTACTAATAAATTATTTGAATGCTCAACCAAAATAGGTAATATAACCCAGTCAATTGAATAATAGTTCAACCTCTGGTATATTATATTCAAAATACAGAACATGACTTCTTCCAGCTGCAGGTTTATGCAACACCATGTTATTTGTTGAGATACTTGTGAATATTTATAGTTGCTTATCCTTTGTTGATATGTGAGCAGTACAAACATGCCATTTAACAATGTCTGCGCTGCACACAAAAGGCTTAGAGTGGATCCCTCTAATGTAGCCATGTAAGTCTACGGAAGAGTCGTCGGAAAACCCCACAACAAGCCAGCTGAGCTACTTTAATAATATCCTCGCCGGGACCACTGTTGTTCTTCCCAGCACGTTCTCACGCAATGACAGGAACACACATTAACTTAAATCAATTTGTCAAGATGAGAAGGAAAAAACAATTAAAGGCCGAAATGTGCATTGGTCACAGTGGAAGGTTTTTGCAGGCCAGGATGGAAAAGAGGTCAGGTCCAATGTATATACAGTGAGATCACAGGACTCTCTGTACTTCACAGTTAGACCTGATGAAACCAAACATATCTGTATGGAGCTCTTTTTCACTGTTACAGTCAGTGATAGATGATTCATCCGAACTGTGGAGCCAAGAACAGGTCCTCCTTTAATCATTTATTGTTTTACGTTTCTTCACAGTCGTTGGAGGCAACAAAACTGGCAGCTGCCAAAAATTGGAGCGCAACATGTATTAGCCTAGGAATGACTATGTGTGCCTCCTCTTCCTGCCAGATATCTGTATAAACAAATGATCTGTTCATTCATGCCCCAAACCCTAATGCACATATGCCATTACGACCGGACACAACACTTATCAACTCAGGGGTTTAGGCCAATGACTTCCTTAGATCATGATAAAAAGTTATGTAATGCGCAACCTTGCATTTGACTAATTCTTATCCACGTGACTTTGGTGAGTAGCCATTGTGCTACAAGGAAGTGTGTATTGACAATGCCGTGCAACAAATTGTGAAAGAGCTCATGTTAAGAGTCAGATAAATGTTACTGAAATAAGAGCAGGGCAGAAAAAATAAACATCCTCTGATAAAGGAAAAAGAAATGAGGATACATATATTTAATCACCTGACTAACCAGTCGTGGCACTTTTTTTAAGAAGTTCTTTGGAACTCCTGGCATGGAATTCTCTGTGTATTCTACATTCCAGAATGTCAGGTCCAATTGTTTTCTCAGTGGCGGCTTAACAAAAGGATTAAATTCATTGTAGTTAAATCCAATGCAGTTCTAGAATTCCCTTAAATGTTTCATTAAATTATATAAAATGTGGCTGGAGGGCACAATTATTTAATTTTCCTCTAATGGTGTTTGAAACGGGCCATTCAGATCTCACTTGTTTCAACATATCGGTTCATTCTTTAACAAGTTTGGTTATGCTGAGAAAGAGCAAAAAGTGCTGAATGCTGAATTTCCATCTCTGTGAAAACACACTAAACATGATCTGATATGGGCAAAGTAGGTTAAAAGTGTCATTGAAAGTGACATGTTCACAGTGACGCTTACACAGTTCCTCTGCAGGTGAACTTAATGATAAACATACCCAAGTGACATCCGGCTTATACAACATGTAGCAGTTTTATTTCAGTATGACGTTTTTTACTTCACACTGAAATAAAAAAAGCTAATGAATTATTTGCCGCTTGACATTATCTTATGTTTTTTTCAGAGGATGGGGGGAAGTAATTTGATTTAAATTCAGTCACGTCTCCAAAGTAACACTAAAGAAAATCAGGTCATGGTGTACAATCAATACCATCAGACTGACATAATCCAGCCTGAGGCTCAAGTCAGGCTCATACTGACATGAAAACATAAAACTGCCATCATCTGCTTGCCATGACTTTACACTTGCTCTGGGACAACACACGTATACGTAAATCACACAACATGAGGTTGAACACTCTGTGATGAGTCTGCATTCACACACAGCCTGTGTTGATAACATAACTCTAAAGTTTGTGGTGTCAAAGATGAACTCTCATGTTAAACTAAAGCATGTGTACATTAACGGTTTATCCTGACATCATGTGATATTTTCTGTATTTCTTTTCCCATCATCTTCAAATGCCTCATGTTAGTCTCAGGCTCAGACCTAATATATCTGTACAGGTAAAAACTTCACTTCTTATGGTCATATGGGAGAGAGGACACGTTCCCAACAGTGTAGAGAAGGACAATCCAAATATGAGCTGGAAGATCAGCCAGTTACCTGCCATAGAAGGAGCACTCTCTCCTTGTAAAAATAAAGTCAGTACAGAGGGAAACAGAAGGTGGATTTAAGATGGAAGTTTAAGAAGCTTATTACTGAGGATCACAGGCATATCTAAGTACTTTGTCTCGTGTCCGTTTGTTTGTTTATGTGTTTGTAAAACATTTCAGATGGTTTAGTTCATCCCTCACCTTGTAGTCTCCTCCATGATCCACAGATCCACGCGCGCCGCTGCTCATCTTTTCGGAGGAAAGGTCAGAAAGCGAGGACATGGCATGAAATGAAAAACAAAAAGAAAACCGAACAGCGAGTTAAAAGTAAAGCTGTCGACCGTCTGTGTCTGCTGGGTTTACATCTCCTCCTCCTGCTGCTGCTCGCACGCGACTGTCGACAGCGAGGAGACACCTGGAGCCTCCGTCCGTCCGTCCGCCTGTCTGACTGT
>JAOXYL010000048.1:13730654-13740704 GCA_028564955.1 Terapon puta
TGCTGCTGCTCGCACGCGACTGTCGACAGCGAGGAGACACCTGGAGCCTCCGTCCGTCCGTCCGCCTGTCTGACTGTGCTGTCGGTCTGCACAGGTAGTAAAGTTGAACCCTGCAGGTCCTCAACACGCCTGCAGCTCATTCCACAGGAATGTGCTGAATCATAAATCAGGACGGAGGAAGCCGATTTTACTGAGGACATGATAAGTATCTTCACATGTAGGTCAGGGTGTTTTTAATGTAACGTTTTCAGTGCTTATTTACATACTTTCACACACTTTCACTCGCACACACACACAGAGACAATAAATATATCTTGTTACTAGTTACTTTGCAAAGGAGGATTAATAACACAAACTACAATAAGCAATTAAATGATGATGTATTATTATTGGTTCAACTAAGATCTGTAAGTATTTACTGTTAAATGCATAGGCTACCCAGCAGTTTGTAAAGTAAATAAAAATCAGCCCCATCTTTAACAGCTGCACATTAAAGGCATGGGTTAGGGTTAGGGTTAGTACACATGAATGCACCAATAATTATAATCCAAAAACATAATATACATTATTCTGAAATGTGACATCCTCCCATCACTACTATAGGTGTTTTAAGTATATTTTTGTATTAGTACTTTTACTTGAAAAATCTGCATACCTCTACCTTTAGTCGATAGTACCTCTATCTATGTCAGATAGTTACTACTGAAATAGATCTACTGATCTATTTTAACTTTGATTAGCATAGTTGATTAGTATAAGTCAAAACATTTATTTGCACTGATCTAGGTTAAGGTACTGTACAGTAAGCTTGATGCTTATATAGTTTTTCTGACAGTATTTATACTCAGTTCTGTTCTTATTGTTAATCTTATATATAGGGCAAGAATAAAAAAATCTGCTTTTTTTGGATAATGAGGACAATGATTCAATTATTTACTCCACAGCAGACATCGTTGAATTGAACTGACCTCTGAGATATTGATCATTCCTCCATCAGGCAAACATTTGGTGTGAGTGCTGCTAAACCACAGCATTTTCTCCTCAGTCACCTGCCTGATCTTCTTCCAGATCGATCCCATATGCCGTCCCTCTTCATCAGTGTCGTTTCAACAAATTCTGTCCAACCTCTTGCCCATTTTCCGTCAATACCTCTGTCAGTAACAGTGTGGCACTATTGGGATCCTCCAGTAGCTGTGATCTGCCTCCTATACACTGCAGCTAATTCTGTGTCAGACCTGTAAATAGGATATAGTCCTGTTTAATAACAATCCTGTCACATGTCACAGGTGGCTCTGTTGCCGCGTACACTTACTTATTTTCCTGATAGGCCTATGGCTGAACTCATTTACCTTCTGGTAGCATAGAGTTTGACAGTGTTTGTCACATGAAGTCTGGCACGTCTGCCCAGGGAAAGCGTCCTAGTTTCAGTGATGCTGTGACAGTGTGAGAGCATTGTAATCTTTACTGAATAATAGATCAAACCAGTATGAAATAAGAAGTGCACTAAACAGAGTTTTGGTCAAACATAAATGTAACACTCTTATAATACTTCAGAGCCTGTGTTTTTATAATCTTAATCACACACTATCTATCAATATGTTATGAGCTTAAATCCATATAAAAGCTGTTGAGGAATAATTTCACCTATGTGACGACAGACTTTATTTTCCTGTTGTTGCTTGCTTTATAGTTTTAGGCAGGTGTGGCATGAAATGAAGTCAAAGGCCACTGCCACAGAAAGACCAGAGCCTAATCTTTATACCAGGTTAAACCATATAAGCCCAAAGCATTATTTTACTACAGGGTTCTTCCGCTGCTTGACATCATGTCATTATGTTTTATATCTTGGTTTCAGGCATAGCCTTCATTATCTTCAGAGCCATTTGTTCTGTGACGCCCAAACAAAAGTAGTCACTCTGCACACACCACTGAGATACAATGAGCTGCAGTAAATATAGCACATCTGCTTTGTGGGAGGCATCTGTCGGGGTAAATAGACTACTGGTGAAAATGACAGAAATTCAAAAGGCAGCTCATTTGAAATGCCCAGCCCAATGTAAACATGTACTGGTCTTATACCTTTATGGTTTGGCTCCTTTGTCAGATCAGTAGCCACCTTTATATACTCTACAATGTGAATAATGCATGTTATTGTAAATGCTTTCCATTAGAAGGGTTGAATGCCGTAAAGTAAATCATGAAAAAGTATAACATTTTAGACAGAGGTGGTGAAAATGGTGATATATTTTCATGTTTGGTACTGAGCTAACATGCAAATTTAAGCTTATTGTGTACATGCTAGGTCAGTGCTGGGGTAGAATAACATGACGGCATTGTCACGGTGATTTACAACCGGAGGCATGAACAGCGCGGATCACCCGAGTTGTGAAAGCCTCTGCTCACTTTCTCACGCATCATGGATGTATTTTCATACCACTAATGCTTTGCAAATGGCGTGTGCTACAGAAAAAAGACAAAACTTTAAAGAAAGAAAGTCCTGGGAAGCCTGAAGGAGAAGGTGAGCTGAGGAGAAAGACAGGAAGGCAGAGTGAGGTGGAGCCATGATTACAGCTTGATGTCTTCAGTAATTACAGTAAACCAACCAAGGATTACAGGCTGCGTGTCTCTGAGGAGGGGAACTCAGCCAGAGCTCAAAGAACACGCTGCCGACTTGTCACCGAGTTCCTCTAAAAGACAGAAAACAGACATAAGAATACAGAGGCGGGATGTTTTATTTGAACAAATCTCTTTATGTCTAGTCTTTTTTCTGTCTGACTTGTTCTTCCTGTATCAGTTTATTACTTAAGGCTGCACCTCCATTTAGATACTCTGAAACCCAATATACAAACAGCTGACTATAACAAGCCGCCATACAAGTCTATGAGGGACAAAGTGTGAGGTAAGCAGGCAAAAAGTGACACTTAAGATCAGCTTATTGGTAAAACTTAGCTCCCCCAGTTACATCTGTTAGCGCTGCACTGAGAGTGACCCCTGACAATCTACAATATGAAATTCCCTTTGACGTCCGACCATCGCTGAATTGGTTAGCAGCAGGAAGAGGAAGAGCTCTGAAACCCGCAGCATAAACAGCAGGACGGCGCCGGGCCTTGATCTCATATTCTCTGTATCGCTGCAAAGGTGTGAACCAGCCTCGGGTTTATTGATATTTTAAACTGCTCTCTGTCGGAAATGCAAAGGATACGTTAGGTCTCCTGTCAGTCCCAGCGCCTTTGAAAACCAGCATCGGCATGCAGCTTTTGCGGTCACGTTGCCTTTCCTCGAACATTCTAGACCATAGTTTTTCCGACAATGTTAATACACAGTACATGCATATTTTATTTATAAAAGATGCAGCGTCTTTATTTAATCCTGCTCCACCAACAAGAAAACCCTTTGTTTACTTAAGAGCTCCTACTGTCAGACTATCCGGTAACAGACTGATTCCACTAATCTTGGATTAGCACTTCATGATGACAGTTTAAATCAGTCTGCTTAAAAACTAAACCTATTGGACTGTGGGAGCACTTTTAGTGTTACATTCATAGATCTTTAGACTTCTGACTTTATTTTTATAGGGAAAACTATTTTTGGGGCATTTTAAGTGTAAAATCTTCAGTCTGGTTTATTGCCATGTTTGGACACAAAGGTGGAAGTGGTGCAGTGCAGGTTTAATGGAGTGAAGTGGGGATTAGAGGTGAGTTCGTTGGTATCGGGTTCAGGCCTGCCGTTACCTGGCACACCTCTCTCTGACACACGCATATGTGACGGGCAGCTATGACGCAATGGCCGCACCCCTGGGATAAGATGGTTCTTGTGGTTACCATCAACCTTCATCGAGTTGCAATCCGACAAAATTTGAACAAAACTGGCAGCATGTGAGCGAGGCAGAGTGGCCTGATGTTTCAAATACCCACCCTGCGTAAGTGTCTTTTAGCAAAGGACTGAATCATCCAAAGTGGTGTACTTCACTGTGGATCACACTTATGGTACAAGGTAATCTCTCTCTGTTTAATAAAACATCACATTGAGGAACACTTTTAACAGATTTGTGAAATTGAAAGAGAAAAACCAGTCACCTTTCATATTTATCCATCTCTATTAAGACTCAAACTACGTTAATGTTACTATGAGATATATATAAATGTGAATTGTGTGAGTTTTCAGTCTGTATTCAAACACGTCAGGTGCCCTTAGGAAAATTTGAAGAGGTTGTTGATGTTTAAAGGAGGTTCCTAATGCGTTTCAATATAACAAAAATACAAAAGTGTATCTAAAGTGAATATGAGGCTTCAACAATCTAAGTTAGTAAAGTCAAGTTGATATTTAATATCCTTTTCTACTTGCCTCCTTTTGTTTCGCTGTTTGTCAGCCGTGGAAGGGTATTAACAAAAAAAGATTTTCTTTTTTCTCTTGATTGAGATATCCTCTTGATTTGTCTAACTCCAGTCAGTTGCTGATAAACTCTGAACAATAAAATCCTGTCCCACTGCACATAGGGGGTTCTGCATTTTGTTTTAAGACAGATTTGAAAAAGCTGTATTTTTTGTCTGTCTCTCCCTTATTTCAACTCATCTTTCTACTGTATGTTATAAAGGCATGTATGAAAATATACTTAACATGTATATTGTACAGTATAAATTGTTAAGACATCAATGAAAATTAGTAAGAAAACAATATACCTTTTTTTATTGTATGCACGGTCCAAAATTTACTTAAAATATCATACAAAAAATTTGGGGGAAACTTGTAAAGGTCTGCAATGCATTTCAGATGACACCAGCAGGTTAATAAACATATTCTACATTTAATAGCGTCTTTGCTTTTAATTACTTCAATACAAATGTTAAAAGTGGCATGTTTAAAATGTTATAACACCATTAAAATGTCATTAGGAGGCTATAACAAACATTCATAACAGCTGGGTGCAACTAAGAGAAATGTGAAACGCCTCCAAATCTAAGCTAATGATTCTTTCAGTAGGAATGTGCAGGAGATGCGAGCACAGGCAAGCATATGAAACACTATTTAAATCATTACAGCAGCAGCATATAAACAGAGCACATGCGGAGACGGGCGTGAAGAGGAATATAAAGAAAATACAAATCTGAAGCTCATTTTTTAAGGCATTTCAGTGAAAACATGCACATGAATCAAGCTTAATGCAGAGCAAAATATTACACCACATCAGAAATGCGGTGGTTAAAAGTAGAAAATCTTAGAAGGAGAGGATTCATCTCTGAGGATACACAGTGCTACTGTACGTACATTAGATTACTTGATTATTTGATTGTCTTGAGTAACGGGTATGCACAGCTAATACAGTGTAAAAACAGTACGGCTCAGTTTAAATGGCCCGTCACATTCAAAGGTAAAAAAACAAAACAAAACATCACTTTCAACACACGGAGAAACACTTGAAGCTGCTGACAACACTGACAGATGTAACTTATCATGCGGAAGCAAACACACATATAAGACTGGAACAGTGTAAGACTGGGTTTGTGTGTTATTTTTTTTGGTTTAAATGTGGTTTGAATTTTCAAGTCTGCTGTGTGGCTGCTGAACATAAACCACCGTCGTGAGCTACCACAGTAGTGTACGATAAATAGAGTCAACACAAAGAATGCACAGCAAAGGGCCTTGTCTGAAAACGTGATTCAAGTTAAAGTAAGGGAAGTAGAACCTTGTATTTCTAGGTGTAAGTGTTAATTCTTCTCTTCAACATAAAAGAGGAAGAGAATATCTTGAGACAGATAAAACGTGAAGCAATCATAATCACAGCTGAAGGCTCAAAAAATGCAATCTAATTATCCTGACAGCCAGTCTCTGTTGGGCCGCTGCACTAAAAATAACACCACGAACAACTGCAAGGCAAATTTGGGGTGCATGGCAACCGAGTTCTTCACACATGGGAGTCCTTGATGCCCTGAGTGCCTTTCTCTGAAAAAAAAAATCTTACAAGTGTTTCCACTGAAGAGAAAGAAATCTTTTTATAGGCCTTTTAATTCATGTCGTCAGCCTTCTTTAGCAGTTGGTGGTCTGTAGGTGGCTCTCGTTCAGGATGGAGGTGATGTTGGTGTCATAGAAACCGTCCTCATCCTCCGAGCTCAGAGTGGAGGAGCCCAGAGCCGTGCGGTGCGTTTGCTGTGACTTCCGCCTGAGATAAAGCAGAATATCCAAAAAACACTGACTCAGTTCCTCGACTTTCACACACTGCAGCTGAGTGAATACAGACACCAGCCTGGCTACTTACTACATAGTGCCACCTAGTGTGAAAACACAACAAACACCCGGAATCTTTTGTGGCTGAACAACATCTAAAATCAACACTGTTAACTTGAGCCGTACTTAAGTTCGGTTTCCAGAGCTGTGACTTTGGCCTGCAGCGCCTCCTGAAGCTCCTGCTGCTCCTCCAGGTCCCTGAGGACCTTCCGGCGGACTCCCTCCAAGCGCTCCACCTCTCCCTCGCTCTCGTCCACCTGCCGCTTCAAGGCCTTCACGCGCAGAGACAGCTGGGGGGGCGGAGAGAGAGAGAGGGAGAGGCGGGGGGTTAGAGGGGAACAGAGGAGGTCACAGGTGAAGACGTAGGCCCGTGGTGGGAGCAGAGGGGACGAGGCGAGACAGGCGGGGGGTCAGACAGGTGGTGGTGGGGGCGATCTGTGGGGGAGCAGCTACGGCTAAATAAAAAAGGTTGAGGCAGCGGAAAGATGACGGGGGTGGTCAGGGAGCGTCCTGGTGGCAGAGTGAGGGCGGGTTTGGGTTAGGGGGAGCAAAGATGAGATTAGTCTTTGGTAACTGAGGCAATTAAGCTCTGTTTGAACTACGTTAAACAGCAGGCGCAGGTCAAACACTACCGATCGATAATTCTTACTACATAATTAAAGCTGTGTCGAGGAGGTAATTTAGAGCAAACACAGAGCCAGGGAACTTGAGATAGCCACAGGAGAGTATTTAAGACTGGAATACTAAATTTCACCTGTCCAAAATAAAGAAAAATACATCGATTTGCCTTCTTGCTGATGTGTTAGATATGAAGAATAGCTGAGCACAAAGACTGGAAATACCAGTCCTGACTCCTTCCAAAGGTGATAAAACTCACCTCTTCAGCTCAATAATTATATATATCTCATTTGTCTGCTCCACACAAAACAAGATATGCTACAGTAAAAAGCGAGCTTTAGAGGTGCCACGCCAGGTGTTTTCCCTTTTCAAGTCTGTACGCTCAGCTGAGCAAACCGGTTACTGGAGTTTCAAATTTTCCTTTTCAGACTACACCTCAACAGCCCTTTGTGAGCACTTACTTGTGTATTATTTGAAATATCCATCTCTAAGCACTTGCACAATCACTGGAGGTCATTTGCACGCAAACCTTGATATTCACCTGATCTCTCTGCTCAACGTGCTGACTCCTCTCTTGATCTAACGTGGCGTTTAGCTCCTTTAGTTTCCTCTCCATTCGCCGCTGAGAGCCCTGGATGGTGGCCTTCTCCCTGTGTGTGAAAAAAAAAAAGTCAGAATTCACTCATTAAAATATACCCCAAAAAATGGGACTCCATATTTAGATACAGAGACTGTTTCTCTTTTGACCGGCGTGTGTGTTCAGCTGTTCACCTTTCTTCGCTGCGCAGTCTCTCCTCCAGCTCCTGAATTTTGTTTTCTAGCAGCGTGATGCCGGCTGAGGGCCGAGCCTGTCCTTCCATATCTGCCACACGAGACCGCAACTCCTTCAGCTGGGGGAGGGAAGAGGACGGTAAATTTGAATAGGTCTGTTCTACATGTGTGTGTGCGTTTGTGACAGGAGCATGCTCTGGGTGAATGAACAGCACCTGTCTCTCGAGCGCGCTCTTGTCCATTTCCAGGTCGTGTCTCGCCGAACGCTCCTGCATCAGCTCTGAGCGAAGCTGGTCCACCTGGGGGGACAAAGCGTGTGTGAGTACAACTGTTATCAGCTAAACCATTAGATAGAAATGTCTCCCCTTTATTTGCATGCACATTCAAATATCTTTATGAGGCAACCTGGTCTCTGCTGCGTGTGATGCGGTCGTTCAGAAGCTCCACGCTGCTCCTCTCCTCATCCAGCTCGATCTCCATTGTCTTAATTTTATCCTGTGAACAGGCATGTAAATAAACACAAACTGTGAGAAACTTATTTTTTGGAGATTATCCCTGAATCTTGTGTTTACTCTCAGCCAACTTAAGTGGGTCAGTTCACCATCTCGAAGCCTCACCTCCAAGCCCCTGATCTCCCTGGCGCGCTCGGTGTGGGTGCTCTTCTCCGACTCCAGCTCGCTCTCCAAGTGTTTGAGGCGGTTGTTGAGGAGGTCTCTCTCCAGCTGGGCGCTGTCTCTGTCCTCGCTGCAAACCAGAAGCTCCTTCTTCAGACGGGAGACCTGAAGATGAGATGAGGGAGGCCGCAATGAATCGATATTACTTGTTTTCAAGCAGTTGCGATCCCGCCAAACTTTTACTTCTACTTTGCATGTTCTTTTTGGACAACTGGAGATGTGCTGACGCTGACCCTGTGATATTATTGACACGCCACAGCCTTTACTGAGCGGACTTTTGATGAGGTTGCTTAGCATATCAATTAAATACAAAGTGCAGCTGAGGCCAAGTGTCATTTTTTTTTTTTTACAGGTATTTAGCCATGAACCGAAATATTGGACGAATGAATGTGAGCTGGACTGTAGCGCTACATGAAAAGTCAAAGGATCACCAAAATAAAAACGACCCATCATCTGTGGGAAATGATTATCTGAACCAAATGTCGTGGCAATCCATTAACATCCAAACCAACCAGTCAACCTACCAGCGTTGTCATCCCTACACCACTATCTGCATTTTGACGTGCACACACAGCCTCCCGTACTTCAGTTGTCCTGTCTATTTCCCAACCCGTTTGCCCCCACCTCTTCCTGCTGGGCCTTGAGGTTGCTCTGAGCCCTCTGCAGCTCGGCCATCCTGTCCTTGTTGCTGCGCTGGGCTTCTTGCAGGTCCTTCCTCGAGCGCTCCCTGTACTCTTCCAGCTGCGTTTGCAGAGCGGCCACCGACTGGCGGGAATCTCCCATCATCACCTCCATCTGACGGCGGAGGAGAGAAACGGCGTTGAGTGGCTGATTATTTACCCGGACAAACAGAGGCGCCGCTCCGGCCCGCACAAACACACGCACCTCTTTGTTGATCTTCTCCAGCGCCCGGTCCAGCAGCCTCTTTTGCTCCTCCAGGTCGCTCTTGCCCCTCCTCAGCGCCTCCCTCTCCAGGTCCCTCTCTTCCAGCCGCCGGGTCAGCTCGTCCCTCTCCTTGGTCAGGCGGGTGGTGCCTCTCTTGGACTCCTCCAGCTGCGACTTCAGGGAGCGGTTCTCGTCCTCCAGAGCCTCCAGTGCCTCATCAGCCTCCGAGCCCCGGGCAACACTGGAGTGAAGCCTTGTCTGCAGAGAGAGAAAATATCTATTGATGAAAATGATGATTGATGATCTTTATATTATAATCACCCCATAGGTGACCGTAAGAAGAAAACAGCAAACCCATTAGTATTTTTCCAGTATTTCATTATCTACCTTTCCATTCTATATTGTTATCTGTTTAGTATGTAAAGCAGAGAGTGGCAAATGACAAATGACTTTTCATATTCAAAGCACAGCCAGAACATAGTTTGAACTTTAACCTTTATTGCTCTGATCACCACACACAAACTCCACGCCCAACATTTTGCCCCACCTCCTTGACATACATCGACTTAAAATGGCTTTGTGCCTACACCGATTTGTGTATGACTCCCGCTCTCATGTGATCATTTCACATCACAAGTAACAAGATTATGGCAGTTGAGCACAATGCGCATCTTATGCAAATTTATCTCCGAGGGATTATTTTCTGAGCTTACATGTTTGAGTTTTTCCTTTCGGATCTAATTTACTTCACATCTCCTAGTTGAAAATAGAGTCTGTGTGGGAGGCCGTTTCTTTTGTTCTCGTACAGTACGTCTGTTAAGATCATCTCACATGCATGTGTGTGTGTGTGTGTGTGTGTGTGTGTGTGTGTGTGTGTGTG
>JAOXYL010000048.1:13740804-13752808 GCA_028564955.1 Terapon puta
TACAGTACGTCTGTTAAGATCATCTCACATGCATGTGTGTGTGTGTGTGTGTGTGTGTGTGTGTGTGTGTGTGTGTGTGTGTGTGTGTGCGCGTGCTGTACCATGCGGGCCAGCCTCTCTCTGAGGCGAGTGTTTGCCTCCTGGAGCTCCAGATTGGTGCTGTGGTCCACCACAGTCTTTCCTGCAGCTGATGACTGCGGAGGGGAACAGCAGAGAAATGTGCTGAATTTACTGACCGAGCACATACTATTATCAGCTTTCCTTTAGAACGGAGACAGGCATCAAACATGAAAAAGGCCTAATCCCTGGTTTGTTTTATACATTAAATCCCTTTAAAATGTGCTTGAGGTTCCTTCTGTTTCTTTTCTATGGATTCACCTCCTTCGCCCTCTCGAGCGCCTTTTCCAGCTCTGCCTTGTCTTTCTGTGACTGCTCCTTTAGCCGGCTGATCTCAGACAGCAGCTCGGCCTCCTTCTCCTCGCTGGCTTTCTTCAGGGCCTGGAGTGCGGTGCTCTTCTCGTCTAACTCGCCCTTCTGTTTGTCCAGATCAGTGCGAGCCTGCTTCAGATCATCATGGCAACGCTGAAGCTCCTTGGGATAAGCAAGCAGAGATGAATCATGTGTGTGTGTGTGTGTGTGAGTGAGTAAGAAGGAATGTGCACATAACAATGTGTTAATATAAATGAGAGGTATGCCAGTGTGCATTGGTGCATGTGTAGGAAAAAAATGAATGGGTTTCTTTTTGAAGCTTCAGCCATTCTGACAGATTAAGAAAAAAAAACACACGGTAAGAGCTGCATTTCACCCACACAGAGAGTATAATCTCTGTTCCGCCTCGTGACTGACATGTGAATTACCTCTGCTGAAGAGCGGTTATCATCAGACGCAGGCATTTGTTTCTTCATGGCGAGCAGCGAGTCCTGAAGATCCTTCAGCTCGCGCTCAAATTCTTCCTTCTCCAAACGGGATTTCAGCAGCCTGCGGAGAGCAAGCGGATGTTGAAGAACACATGATGGTATCAGTGGATCTATAAACTATATACACACAAACACACACAAACACACAGCAAGGCCAAAAGCACACCAAAGATAGCAGCTACAGAGCAAGGAGCAAAACTACTGTGCTAAACCTAAAAAAAAATACCACATACACATACTGTCTTTTCACTTTCTATGTATATAAAATCAATCAGGTTCACTTGTAATTAAATCAGGATATGTGTTCTTTAGATTGGATGATTGAAAGAAAAAAAATCAATAAATAAAACATAGATAGATCTATATAACTTAATTAAGAAAAATCAATTACATCTCTAATAATGTTGATTGGTTTGAAAGGTTGACATGATTGGGTGTTAGTAAGGGGGTTCACCAATCTAATGATCAAAACAGATGTCATCAGATCTTAAATCCACTCTGATAAACAAGCTTGTTGAGTGAATTTCAGAGGGGAGGGGAGGAAAACATGATCTCAGGTTCAGATTTACTGATTTGAAACAAGGCTAAAACTACTCAAACCAAAACACAGTGAGACTGATTTTCTCTCTCACATTCGACTGCTGATGTGCTTCTCACTCCTGCCGAATGAAAAGTCAAGCGAAAGGGTACATGCATTAAAAATAACTCAAGAGGAATGCGATATTACAGGTCTGAACCAAAAAGCAAAAACTCTGACTAGAAACTTTTCCGTGAGCACTTTACATCCTTTGAACTAATTCGCCAAAGTAATGGTACATCTCCATAATCATCTTTGTTCAAACATCGATCTATACACGTATTCATGGTTCTTCAACGTTATGTCATGCTTATACACTGTTTTTTTTTAATCCTTTGAAGCTAGATCCTAAAAAAGATACTGTATGTGTATTCCAAGATCAAAACCGATTTGTGCTATTTTAGCTGTGAATGGTGCTGTGTCTGCAGAACGTATTTCTCCTTTATCGTTAAATTGTGTCACTTCTGCTGACTGAACATAGATGGTCATTGTTGATATTTGTTGAGGTCATCTGCCGTTGTTGGGGAGACACATAATCGCACAAACATATGACTCGTGGATGCTCACTCTTGTGTGGTGGCCTCCAGCTGCACCTTCCACTGCTCCCCCTGATCTCTGCAGCTCTCCAGTTCTTCCTCCAGGGTCAGTATGGAGACGTTGACTCTCTCCCTCTCCTCCTCTATCTGGTCCTGGGACTGAAACACAGCCACACACATAGAAGATGATATTTCGAGTCATGGGAGTGAGCGTGTAGCTCCGAGTTCAAATTTCCTTTTGGTTCAGGTTCCTTTTCAAGCAATGTTCGGCGCAAGAGACTCAGAAGAACTGATTTTTTTGAGTATATGCCTTCATCAGTGTGTCTTCAATCTCTCTACATAAGGAATAACACCAGGCATAACATCAGACACGAAAGAGTGAGAGACAGTCGTTACAAACAGCGATCCGTCTACTTTAATCCTCTTCTCGCCAAATAAATCACCACATCAAAAGCAGCTGCCAACCTGTCTGCTTATTTCCTGCACTCAGGCTGCATGATACTTTTTTCTCCCTGACACTGCTGTTACTGTTTCCAAAATCCAAGAAGTGTAATGATCTATTCCTGTATGTACATGTATGCTTCAAATTTCCTCATCTGCACCACGTCCTACAGTACAGATCTCCAGAAATAGCCCAGATACTCAACCGGAAAAGTTTCACATTGCGCTTAAAAGTAGAAAAATTCTCATTTCTAACTCTGCGCGCTGGGTTCAGCCCGACCTTATGATACCCTGACTCGGTGTTTCAACACTGACTGCATGCTGACACAGACAATAGGAATGACAAGACAAAGCCTGGATGTATAACAGGGTGGATGCAACATCAAAGCACAATTTAATATCACCTTAATAACCCATGCAGAACGCACAAAGTGCCTGACAGGTAGAACCTGACTGTTCTCTCACCACATCTCAACAAAGAAATCCCCTGAAAAGAAAAAATTTTCTGAATGTTTCTGTCTTGAGAGTTAATTAGCAGATTGTGATGTCACAATAAAAGAAAATTAAGTCAGTGATCAGAAACTGAGGAATATTCATTGTGATAGCTGCACTGCAGGTCTTATATCCAAGTGACTGCACATGTAGTAAGAGAGAGAGAAGTCAGAATTCAGCATCATTTATGAGGCAGCTGATAATCAGAGATCACAGAGCTGAGTGTTGTATTTCTTTTACTTTTAATAATCAATCTTCTTGTCATATGCCGTTAGCCTGATACTGGAAGAGACAGTTTTCAAAGCCTCTTAGATCCTTTTGCTCTCAGCTTCACAGTTTTTATTCCTTTTATCTCTGTCTTCAGTATCTTTTAATCACTTTAAGCAGATAAGTTATGCCTGAACTCTTGAATACCAACAAAGGATAGTGCCCTCCACCTGTGTGAACTCCTCCATGGTTCTCCTCAGGCTGTCCATGTCACGGCCATACTGCTCCCGCAGGGCCTCCATCTCTCTGTCGTGGCACTCCACCTCCTCCTTTAGCGCCCCCTTTAGGGCCGTCAGTTCCCGCTCCCTCTGCCGTAGAGTATCCTCCTGGCGTTGACGCAACAGCGTGGTCTCGGCCAGCTCGGCCTGCAGGGTCATCACATCCTGCAGGAAGAAAGATGAAGAAAGTCAGATAGACAGACAAGAAGAGACGCAATAATGTTTTACTGTGTTTATTAGTGTGTGCGTGTGTGTGTATGTGCATGTATGCGTGTGTAAGTACCGTCTGCAGTGAATCTGAGTTAGGGGAGTTTTCTGAAACCCTCCTCAGTTCCTCCTGAAGCTCAGCCAGCTGATCTTCTTGTAGCCGCAAACGAGACTCTGCCCCCTCTCTGGCCATCCGCTCCTCGGCCAGTCTGAATACACACACACACACACACACACACACTCTATCAATATTGCAACGCCAACCTCATTAACAAGCCCATCAGTCATCAATAGTGAAATGGTCTGATGAAAAAAGCCACAGGAGCAATAACTGGAAACTTTCTGTTGCCAGTTAAGTGAACACACCGTACAAGCAAAACCACACACACACACACACACACATCCTTACTCATCATGGGCCTGCTGCAACTCTCTCTTGCAGCGGCTGAGTTGCTCCTGAAGCTCCTCGAGGCTCCCCTTTTTGAAGCTCCCATCAGATCCATTCTTCTGTATAAAATACACACACACACACACACACACACACACACACACACACACAGAAAGAGTGTGAGAGGGATTGAGGGTGATACAGAGAGAAAGGGGACAAAGACACAGGCAGGAGGACTGGAAACACTGCAACAGAGTGTCGCTGTCGACCTTGCAGATACATCATGCACTCTGTATTATCTGAAACTTTAAAAAGACTGAAAAAAAGAGGAAAAAACAGCCTGTCTTGGATTTTTCGCCCTAGTTTCTGACAGTCCAAAAAAAAAAAAGTCTTTGGGAGAACGGGCCCTGTCAGTGCTCTCAGACGTCGTCAAAAAAGACCACATTAACAACTCTTTCTGACGGGCTGCAGGGGGAGCGGAGCCGGAGCGACGTCGCCCACACCGCTCCACCGTTCGTCAAGGCCCCCTCTCGCTGAAAGGGAAGGCATGAGCGCAGCCTGCACACCGAACCTCTCTCATCTTCCTACACACTCATTACAGGGACGCACACACAGAAGCAGAGGAGAGAGACAAAAGCGAGGAATCACGGACGGGTTGCGCTCTTCGGGAGGAGGGGGGGGAGGCTCACATCTCTGTTACTTATCAGCGATGGATTATGAAGATGTATTTTGCGCAGATTTGTTTCATTTTCTTCTCGGCCCCTGCAGGACGGTTTGTAGATAATCCCGTTGTGGGACCTTGCAAAGAGATAACCTAATTGAGACTGTGTGTTCTTTCTTTGGAGAACTTTGAGGGAATTGCATCAGCTGTATCCTTATGTGTATTAACCATCCGCAATAAAAGACGCTCTCCTGCTAAATGCATTAGTAGTCTGAGCAGAAGTACTTGAGGGTGACGTGATTACGTAATGCAAAAGAGATTCAATTAAAGCCTGATCTGAAATAACAGCTTGCTCGGTCCTGACGGCTTCTAGTTCCAACTGTTCCCAGCACGGGGGTCGGGATCCTCTCAGTGAATCGCTGGATAAAGCCGAAGGGTCACGAGATGATTAAAAGTTTCTTTTTTTTAATGGAAAAATAGGTTGAATTTCTTTTCAGACTTTCTTTTCATTTAACTACTTCAGGGTCAAAAGTGTAGAGTTGCAAGAGAAGGCGAAGCTGGCTTTAAAATTAAACAAAGGAATAATTTAACATAGAAACATGAGACTCTAATGTAGTACCAACATATTGTGAGATCATGTACTGTCTATAACCTTTAATTATTCCAACTTTGTCTTAGAAAAGTCATGTTTCGTCAGTTTGGCATAGTGGATGTGTCTTAATATTACAGTACCCATGAGCTTTAGCTGTGATTACTATGCAGTAAAGCCAGTTAGAGTCATGGATCAGAGCTGTAGTGAGTTCAACATTCTTCACTGACGAATTTATAAAGAAATGGCGGCTCCGTATTTACAGAAATGATCCAATATTGTTCCCAAATTCAACCCAAAGGTCATTTGATTTAAGCTGCAGTTTGTAAAATCAGTTCTTTCATGGTTATTAGCCTCCACTCATTGTTAGTGGTACATGTGACATAAATTTAAGCTCTTAAGCTCAATGACTGGATGTTTCTTGCTGAAATACACCTTGGGGTTGTAGTTAACTTTATCCCTTTGTGTTTTTAAACACACAGACTTGTAATTTTGACAAAATATTCTCTCATCTTTTGTGCTGTGAATTCAACATGCTGATGGAAGCTCCAACAGTGAGTATCCTAACAGTGTTTGTAGAAATATGAACTGACCTTTTACTTGTGGAACCAGGAACACCAGAAATAGCCCATTCTACATTTCAGATCTATTCAAATAAATCAACCTAGGAAAAATCATGCTTGGGTTGAAATGGTCAGAATCTGTAAACATGTTGCACCTGATGGAGAGGTTGAAAGAGGAAATACCTTCGTTTAAATGGGGGTTTCGAGTGCTCTGGTACTTTTTAATGTGAACGAACAACAGCATTCAGTGTTTACTCCCAACACAAACACACACAGGTATATCCCTGTCTTGGACTGAGGTAACCCAACACACCAGCATCTGATCCTCAATTAACCAGGCGAACAAACAAGGTGTCAGTACATTAAAGCCATCGCTCTCCCGGTGACACACTAACTGGTAACACTGCATTAAACCAGTCAAAACACACCACGAGCACTTACACAGAGCCTCAGACGTTAGTGGTGCAGAGGGAACGTGAACCCTGCTTCACACCACACTCGCGGGCCCATACGCTTCGAAATGCAAATAAGCCTCTGAAATGAAAGCGTGTATCAGTGGATGAATCTGGACATTGGCTGGATCACAGATGCCCTAAAACAGTCTCTCCGATGAGCCCTTTCTATACAACGAACACTCATCTGATTCTGCTCTGATCTTGTGTTTTGGTTTTAAGCGCACAAAGGCAATGTTTTTGGTTTCGAGGCAGAGCTAGAAAATCAACAGCCTCGGGCAAAAACAAACAAAAAAAAACAGTATAAACCCTTCATCCTGCAGCCTGACGCTGTTTTCAGTAGATGTTGTCGCTTTTGAAGATCCTGATATGACTGCTGGAGGAGCAATCAGCCACTAAATATACTAAAGTGGACAGCATGGTTACCGCCATGAAAAACACTGAGGTTTTGTACAACAAGACCCGTCTGAGAAGGATCTGTCCCATCCGGCAAGCCAAACCCCCAGCTGGTGCAGGGTTCCAGTCCAACTCAATTATTGATGGCTCTCAATGACTGCGTCCTCAACACACACTGAGCCCTCAAACAGCTTTCCTCTGCAGGTGCATCGTTGCCAAGAGACAAGACGGGCAAATAATTCACAGGCAGCCATGGCCACAAGTACATAACAAGGGATCATACATAATGAAGTGCATGTAATATAAGGGGCTGAGGACACAAAGGAATCATTTCGGTATGGAGATTTATGCAAAAGGATGCAAATTTAAAAGAAGTGGTGCGCTCGTGCTCATAAAAACCACGGAGCAATCTATTTTAATAAGGTGTCACAGGAGCACAAAGGACCAAACATGGCACCAAAATTGACAGAGGAATACTCAGCATGCGCCTTAATTTGTGCATTTTTTGGCCTGCCAAAAGAGGATCCTCGGAGACAAAGTGAATGAAACAGAAACTTCATATCCTCAGAAAAGAGGACAGGCTGCCAACCATCTGTTAGCTCCATTACAAGAACTGCACTGTTGAGAAGAAGGCGCCCAACCCCGCCACCACTGTCTTCTAACCTTTTGTTTGACCAACATGCAGAACCAGAAAAGTGAATCGGTTAATGTGCGCCGATTCATTTATGCAATGTCTCACAGTGAGTTTTATATACTTTTACAATTTAATAGTTTTGACAAGCTTTTTTTAAACTGGTGAGCTTTTAGATGAGATGGCCAAAATGTTGAGCATTTTTTTTCAAAAGGTACAATATGTAAATACAAATACAAGACCTCCAAAGTACTTGACAGATCTTTTAATACTAAAAAGAATTAAAACAACAACCAAGTCTTTTTTTTGGTACTTTCAGCCCCATCCCACAGTCTTCATCTGTGAACTGAACTGGCTTAGGTGCACTGTAAATGTAATTTACTCGTAGAACATGAGAGGTAATTCTATTTGATGATGAAGATGGTGAGATACGCTGGTAAGCTACAAAAAATGTTAGTAAGTGGAACATTAAATTGACTTCTCATGGTTAAGAATGAACATTTTTGCTGATGTAGTTTGTTAATTAAAGTGTGTAAAATATCACTTTGTTCTATTAAAAAAAACCTTTAACGTTTTGTCGTACCTTAAAGCTGTTGGTTGTCTCATAGACCAGGCTGGCCTTTCTTTTGAGGGATCCCTCACTCTCACTGGTGCTGATTAGAGAACAGTGGACAGAGGATTAGATTGGAACAACACGCGTGTCTATATACAGTAACAAAACACCATTCAGTGCAACATGCTTTATTTACCCATCTTTAAGGATGTTGTAAATAGCTTGTTTGACTTGATTCTCCCCATTGGCCTCTGTGCTTTGACTCGGCTTCCTCTGAGGGATCTCCTTTAAAAAGAGAGTGAGCAAAGTAAGGAAACACTGAGACAATTTAATACCTGAAAATAGCTCATATCCTCACTATCAGATGGTACTTACAGGCTTTTTTGCCACGGCTGGGGCGGCGTCCTTGGCAACAAACTTCCCTGGTGGCTTGAAGCTCGACTTGGGAGCATCAAGTGCTGTCACCTTGGAAACAGACGTAGGGCTCCTTCCCAGGCTACCGCTCGCTGGGGCAGATGACGTCAACAAATTGGAGGATGAAGACAGAGGCATAGCGTAGGGGTTCGGAGTGGGAGAGGGGAGGGAAACCTCAGGCTGAGCCTCCTTTCTGGAGTCGAGACTTCTGGACCGCCTGCGCTCATCGAACTTGAGCCGCTGCCTCGCTCCGGAGCGGCCTCTCGTCTGTGGGCCGCCGCCTGGCGTCGCACTGTTGAACTTACTGATGAGCTTGTTGATGGGAGCCAGGGAGTTGGTGTCAATGGCTGGGATGGGCTCGTCTTCAGTGGACGATGGAGGTTCTGGGAGCGACTCAGAGGAATCTTCACTCTTCTGTTTCCTGCTGTATCGCCCCAAAGAGCCGGTGAAACCAGAGCCATTTTGTTTTGACTCTCTGGGTGCCACACCGTTTAATTTGACAGGTTTTAGCCCAGCTTCATTATACTCCTCATTACTATTCGAGTCTCTGTTTTTTTCCGCTTCATTGGCTGTCGCTTTGGGTTGGGGTTCGGCTTTCGACCTCTCTGCCTGTCCTCCCCTGCCAGCTCCACCCTCCTCCTCCGCTTGTGTTCCTGCTTGACCGTCCCCTGGAGGTCTTTTAAGGGGGCTGCCGAAGATCTCCCCGTCCTCATCCTCCGCTGCGGAAACAGGGGAATGCGCAGTGTTTGCAGCGGGCGCGTAGGGGTTTGCTAACTCCGCTGCTTCCTTATTAGTTTTGGGGAGGCTGTTGCAAGGTGAAGGTGGCCCTGAGCTGGGGGTGGGCGTGTTGAGCTGAACTCCGTAAGAGTCACCTTTCTCGCCATCTTTCAGGACCACATAGGGCTGCCCAGAGATCCCCTGAACCCGCACTGCCACCCCGTACTTATTGGAAGGAGGAGTCGCACTGCTGTTCCCTTTGGATTTATCGGGATAACCTCCGCCCGTGTCATGGAGGTCCTTTATGAAGCGGATCTGAACGCCGTAATCCACGTGAGGCTTCCTGTCATTGGAGAGGCTGCTCATGCTGACTTCCTGGTTTATGTACAAGCAGCCTGGGCAGAGAGGGAGGGGAAACAGCAAAGATGCAAATCAGAAGAATCAGTGGAACTAGTTACGACAGCAATGAGAACAGTGAACATGAAATTCTTGCTGCTGAATACCTTTTTATTCTCTCTGCCACAATACATTTTCAGGTGTTTCACTTGTTAAGATTT
Organism: Terapon puta; assembly: GCA_028564955.1. Classification (NCBI taxonomy): domain Eukaryota; kingdom Metazoa; phylum Chordata; class Actinopteri; order Centrarchiformes; family Terapontidae; genus Terapon; species Terapon puta. The sequence continues at coordinate 13,750,381 of JAOXYL010000048.1, forward strand.
GCCTCAGTCCTTTTAGCTTTTGCTGTTTTGCCAGGCTTTACAAAAAAAAGTAATTGCTCCCTCAGATACCGCCTTTTAACCTGCATCTGTCTCTACTTCTTAACACAGTTTTCTTTTGTGTAAATTGCCTACTTCTTCCCGGGTGGAGTTACTCTGGCTCGTCTAACATATCAGGTTGCTGGGATATCTCGATGAAGCTGATATATTGTGCTGCTCTACAAGTTTAAATCGTTCTCAACCAGTATAAGCCGTGTTTGCATCACGTCAAATATGCCACCGGGGCACAACGGACCACTTTGTACATGTCGAGACCTACTTTTTCCGGTGGGTGTGCTCACGAGGGCAGGGGACACACCAAAGTAATCGATATGTTGCCTCTAAATTACATAGGCGCGCTGATGGTATTGATGTTTTCATCCAATCACTACTAAAGACACAAAAAGGGACAGCCAGTTGACTCATTTACTTTACAGCTGGAAAGCAGTGAGAGGTCTGAACTTATTTTGGACTTTGACATTGAGAGAGAGGAACAAGAACCGACTGTACAGGTGTGGAGGTGGTTGACGTGACATGAGTTGACTAGTAGCAAACAAACAACAATGGGGCATTCCACTGGTTTTATACAGGAAGCATGGTTCATTCAATACTATGATCCTACTATGTGCCCCTCCAGGAGCTTTATGAAGAGAATGTGACCCAGATGACATCACTGGAGACTAAAATTCATGAAATAATGTCTGCATTTCAAACTGGGCTGATGGAGTTTGAAAGATGTGAGCATTTACAAGGCAAATAAGGTCAAACAGAATGATGCTGTTTATTGCATGATGGGAAATGTAGGATCCAGAATTTTTTTAGGATTGATCCAAATTGAAAATCAGGATTTCTTGACCTCTGTTTTTCTATTTTGTCACTTGTGAGTCTTTCAGCTATATCGAAATGCATCACTAAGTCAATGAAATACCTCTTGAAATGACATTCAAGCTTTATTACAGTTTTGAATATAAATATAGCTGCAGCAAAAATATTTTCCTTAGTGATAAAACGGCTCATTATTGAACATTAAAATATTTACAGATTAATCTTCAATTTACACACTAAATCTAAACAACTCAGTCAGCCACGGTGTTAGCAGTTTAACCTAAGCGCGTGTCCACCTTATAGGTTCTGAAAATGAGCTTGGTGATGAACAGCATGAGAAGGTGAATACTCCTCCTATTGTCCAGGCTCTGTGGAGCATTAAACACCGGGGGCTATGTGAGGAATGGGCCCCTCTCTCTCTCTCTCTCTGCCTTTGCTAGAGTCTCCCTAGTCCCCAGACTTCAGAGTGGAGTCACTCAGGCGTAGACTGTTTACTTTGAGCAGTGGAGGCACACACACCGGCTCGAGTGCACGCACACACACACACACAAACTCAAGGGTGTGCACAGACATACGCACAAACCTGCCGTGCATTCACCATCTGGTTGCAGGTAGCTGATCTAATGAGCATCACTCCTTTCAGTGTCTCTTTAAGTGGCAAGGAACACTAAGAAGGCTTCTGCTGCCGCTGTCACATATTTGAGCGGTGCTGAAGCTGCTTTCGGCTTTACAGAGCCCCGGTCCGTTCCCTATGTCCGTACCCACAGCGCTCACACGTTTGACTTTTACAGAAATTAAAATGTAACCCGCTCTAACTGGGCTGCTGGTTACAGTGTTACAGCGAAGGACACGGCCTGGCAATGAGGTTAGATTGGTGAATCAAAGTCAGCCTTTGTGCCCTTCCTAAAAACATTCTTAGGATTCCAGACGTTCCCCTTTTTACACTCGGCATCGCGCGTGGTTTGCATTTGTATTAATAAGGGCAGATTAAGAGGAAACTGAGAACTGGGGCAGTGTTAACCGTAAAGCCTGCACATGCGGAAAACCATCCACGTAGGCAGTAAATAAAAAGTGAGGAGACTAATTAAGGAAAGATGGCAAACAGGAGACTAAAAATACAGCACAAAAACGAATTAATTAATCCCTCTGTCCTAACATAACAACAAACGACTGGCCTCGCAGACCACGTTGCACAGTGGACGTCAAAAGAATCAACTGAAAGTTAAAAAGTGAGTGATGTTGGAGGGGAAAAAAAGACTATTTCCACCCTCAGCTGCCGATCACTGATCACACAAAGCGCTCCCAGGTGTAAATATGCTCCTTGGGTAAACTTCAACAAAGGCTCACTTGTTGTACACGTTCAGCAACCGGTAGCTGAGCACTGCTTGGTGACAACTGGTTCACCTCCTCTCATGCTCTCCCTCTCTCTTGTCACAAGGAATGGCTGTGTCAACACAGACAGGAATGTCACCAAACGGGCTGGTCCGCCATCACTCCCCCCCCCCCCCCCCCCCCCCCCCCCCCCCCCCCCCCCCCCCCCCCCCCCCCCCCCCCCCCCCCCCCCCCC
>JAOXYL010000048.1:13752908-13769585 GCA_028564955.1 Terapon puta
ACAGGAATGGCACCAAACGGGCTGGTCCGCCATCCCCCCCCCCCCCCCCCGGCCCTGTTCCTGCACCCGCCTCTGCTTCTTACCACAGCGCCGATCCTCAACATTCTCTCCGCAGTTTCTCTCGCCCTTGAGTATCTGAAACAAGGAGACACCAGAGATGGGTGCTTGGGTTGGAGTCAGCGCCAGTGGGCCTGTTTTATGAGAATATCACAGCTGAAAGGATTAGCTGATCCATCAATAAATAGAGGAGGAACTGGAAACGAGTCTTTTTTTCGAGCAGAAACTCAAAACATTTGCTCTAAAGACAAAGATTTTCAGTATTTCTCTCTTTTATATTCATGTATATTTATCACCTTTGTGGATTGGACTGTTTTTTGGACAAAACAAAAAATGACATCAGCTTGAACTCTGACAAACTGCAACAGGCGATTTTACTGTTTACTGACGTTTTACTGCTGATCTAAAGAATCCATAATGAAAACAGTTGCAAATTCATTTATAAATCATATTAGGTTAAATATATTCACAATCATATTCTAAGTGATATTCACTGTTCAACCTTTTTTTGGCCTTTACACACTACATCAGATGTAACTATTCACAAGTGCAAAACAAAACATTCTTGGACTAGTTTAGTTCATTTCTCAGCATAATGTGCTGGGAATAAATAATTTAGACAACAGAAATTCTCCCTAACATCACCCTATATGAACACACCAAACAGTTTATAACATTGAACCACCACAGAACCCGATTTGATACCAAAAACAAATACTTTCAACACATAATAACACATAATACTCCTCTAGCTGCCAGTATTATGGGCTGTGAGATGGATGCAGGCTCCCCTGTGTAAAACAACAACAACATGGTAACACTAGCCCCTTGTTAAAAATGTTTACCTCATCACCTCAGAGAGAGTTTGGAGTGCACACATGTCAGGCGAACAGCACTTCTACAGCATTTTCATACAAATGTAATGAAAAAAAGCTCAGTGATCAGCCGTAAACTACAACGCTGGCAGAGCTGGGGAGGCTTATCTTATTGGTCATTACAGCCACATGCATCACACCAACATAAAGCCTCGTTTACACGGCTTCACTGACAAATCGGTAAGAATAACCTCACCTTCAAGTTCTCATCAAAGTAAAGATGCTTTCAGCGGGAGGCGCCATCGCAGCAGAATAACCCCAAAGCACCTGTCCGTTACCGGAATCGTTGCGTCACACCCACCTATCCGGTCAGCCAGTATCGGAGTATCGGTGCGCGTCGAAACCGGCACCGGGCTGCTGCTGTTTGTTTACCGGAGCCGGCGGGGGCACGAGCCGGGTAAACAAGGTAAACAAGCGACGCACCTGCCTCCCGACGAGCCGTCGCATCCTATTTGAAGCCCTCACCTACTATAATAACCTTTCATATCCTCTTTACGCAGCGCAGTCAGATCCAATTATAGGCAGCAGCGGCGCGCACGTACACACACACACACACACACACACACACACACACACACACTCAACCAGCAGCAGCCAAACCTATGAAAACACGCCTGAAAGCGAGCAACAAAACACTTTTTACCCCCCCACCCCGGGGCTTGTTTACGGTCATGATCGAGAGCAGGAAACAGACCGAGGACCAGCTGATCCAGAGCCGGAGCCACAGGTGTCCATCCCCGCTTGTCCAAACGTTATAAAACAACGGGGCGGGGGGGGGGGCTTACAGACTCAGCACTCCCCCCGCGGTGAGAGTAAATGTACAGTAAATAAGCATCAGCTGTGTGGAAACTCACTCTCTCAATCCAGCGCACCTGCAGAGGTGATCCAAAGATGTGCGCCCTCCTCCTCCTCGGGCTCCGGAGTCGGTGTGTTCAGCAACCGCTCCGCGCAGCCTCGTCGGGATGAGAAAGATGTTACTCAATGAAACCGAGGACCGAGGGGAAATTTCTTCTCCCCCCCCCACCTCCTCCTCCTCCTCCGCCGCCGGAGCAACCTGTTGCCAGCACGTCGGATCGTCATCGTCCCGCCTCAGGAGCGACTCCATTGGTGGGAGGCTCCCCGAGGAGGCGGCGCCTTCCCGCGGGCTCGGTTTCATCCCTGCACAAACACACACAGACACACACTCCCTGTATCCAGACCTTTGTCTGTGTGCGTGTGACCCATTTCCACAGAGGTGTTATGGGAAATAATTGCTCAGTGAGTTTGAAAATGTTTGCATGGCAGTGTTGGGCCGTGATCACATGTGACACCAACAAGAAATACGAATAACTGCAAAACAGGAGGAGAGAATTTTCCACTTATTTACTCTTTAAGGCTACACTGAGCCTATGTGGCCACTAAATTGCATTTGTAACTATAAAATAGGGTTTGATTGACCTAACTTTAAAAACCTCTGTGGAAAATCTTTTATTTGTACTACTTAATAATTCAGTCAACATTAAGGCTCATTAAGCCTCCATGATATTTAGTTCATTTTCTCAGCTGATCTCTTTAAAATCATCCCAACACACCTCTGTACATGAATTAGACAAAATATATAATGCCACTTTAAAGATAAAGTGAGGTGTGTTTCTGTGAACTATGACACACACACACACACATATTCAGAGGAGAACTATGTATTTTTGTGAATTTTATAGCATATTCAATACCAGAGGAAACAACTCCATTTAAGCCCCAAAAATATCATTAATTAATCACTGGAAACTTTGCTATCCACGTTAGTTGAATTGTTTGTTTGCCTCTCGAGAATTTGCATGTTCAGCCAACGCTGACTAAATTTTCAAGTGTACCATATTTACACTGTTTCTATTTTATGTATAATTAATGCTAGATCTTTTTTCCTGCAAACACCCTTAAAATAAAGTTTTTCCTTCTTTTTTACAAGTCAACAGTTTTATCAATCACTAGAAGTGACTATAATTCCATGAATAAAAGCTTCACAAAATCAATGCCTGATGTTGATGGTGATTAAACACAATCACTTAATTAAATTCAACTGCACACAGTTGATAAAAGGTACGTGTGACTGAATATTATGATAAAGAAATTACATTGTTATCCGTTTCATCAGGGTTTTCAACCCTCATTTTAATACAACAATTGGCAAACAAATAAAAAATGTGAATAAAAACAGACATGGACGAGTACAAAACAAATCTGTCTTTACTTCAGAGTTCAGTACCTTTCCCTTCCCCACCTGGTGTGGGACTCACTGGTTCCTCCAGGTTCCACCAGGAGGCGCCAGAGCAGAGCAAGAGCACAGCACAAATACCAGTACAAAATCAAAAAGGAACAGCCGAGAGCAAGAAAAGAAAGGCAACTTGGACATTGAATAAAGAAAAAAAAAGGAAAGAGCAGGAAGAATAGTTATAAACACCTTATACCTTGACAGAAATGTGAAAAATGGGTATTTTTTTCGCTCTTAAGTTATTTGGTCTACTTCAAGGACCCTTGCAGCGCAGAGGCCAGAATATAAACAAACAGATCAGACGGTTACTGCATTGGTTCACATGCACCCCCCCCTCTCTTTTTTTTCTTTTTTTTTATAAAAAAAAAGGACTATGCACATCTGATATGACATGATGTCACTACTTGCTATGCCAACACCACCCAAAAGCACTGATTTCACAATTCATGTGTACTGCAGAGATAAAAAGAAACGGTTGACTCAAATGTACTGTATAAAAACCAAAACATCATACTGTATACAACCAAGACACAGAAGTTCAAATTATCATTTTGTTCATTGGTCAACTCTGTGGCATGTTCACAACTGATGAGAGTTCCAGACAAATGTTTTGTCCTAATATTTACAACTATTTTGGTGGTGTAATCTTCTCTGTGAGTGTAGGTGAAATCTCGGCCCAGGTCTCCTTTGGATTAATCAGCACTGGTTACAAAATGACAGGTAGAAGTACAGTCATGTTGTGTGTATGTATACATATGTGCGATATCGACTTAAAAATATATTTCACCCCCCAATTTGCTTCAAAATACGCTTACACTGCAATATACTGATGGATTTTCCATATTTTTTTCACTTGCAGTAAAAAGGCCAACAATGTGATACGGCAGTGCTAGAATGAAGCATTTAGATGTAAAACAAAACTGTGAATCAATCAATAAATGAAACCCAGGTCGCGTTTAGATTCTCAGGCACTCTTTAAATTTTTTTTTTCAATTTTAGATTTGCTATAACATGTCTGTTTTAATTTAAAGTTGTGAAATCCTGACAATAACGATCATTTGAGTCATTGTCTCAATACACAGTAGGGGACCGTTTCAACATTACTTTCCCCATGTAATGTTGGTGTGTAGGTGTATTTGTGTGTGTTTGAAATATCATCACACTCATGTGGTGCACGAGTGTGCCGGGTCAGTCACAGTCAGTCAGTGCGGGGAGCCTCCGTGCCAGTCAGTCACAAAGTGTGTGAGGTAGTGTGTTGGCGTCAGTGCTTTGCTGGTTGGCAGGCTAGGTGTCTGAAGGACTGTGTAGTTTAACATTCAACATGATTTGACTCCTTTGGGGGGGGTGGGGGCATTTGCCTAGAGTCACTCAAAGTGCTATATATAAGCATGAATGTCAATGAGTGGGTTTCTCTGTGTAGTGAACAAGTAAAGGGCTAGTCAAGAGAAAGTGGCAAGTAGCCAGCATGACACGCAGGTCATTCTATTAGATCAGAGCAAAGAATGTCTCTGTCCTTTTGTGTCGCACCTCCACACTGCTCCTGTATCGTCCACTCCTCAACTCTCGTTAGCTGCCACCAGCTGGCCTAATCCCTGGCGCACAAACACTGCCTGGATGTCCTTGGTCTTGATGCAGAAGTCACAGGCCCAAACGGCGGCGCTTTCTCGAGTTAGCAGCCCGTATGCTGGCTCTGTCAGGCCTGTGCAGTCACGGTGGAACCAGCGTTGGCACGATGCCTCGCACAGGATGGCATCCTGATCGTCATGCACCTCTGCCATACAGAGGCCACAAGGGAAGACCATCCCAGGGCCCCCGAGTTTTCCGGGACCAGAACCGGGTCCGGTCGAGGGAGCGGCTGGGCCAGGGGGCAGGGGAGACTGGGTGTTTGGAGTGGACGTGGAGTTGGACGGGGGGTTGGGGTTGCTGCCAGGAGTGTTGCCTCCATTGTTGTTGGTCATGTTGTTCTGACCTGAATTGGGGGCCGCATTTGGCATGGGACCTCCAGCACCAGGAGTGTTGTTCTGCTGGTTGTAAGGAGTGGAGCCAGGGGCAGAGTTAGGTGGAGTGGACTGTTGCTGCTGCTGGGTAGAGTTGTTAGAGTTGGGGGTGTTTGTATTGCTGGGGGGTTGTAGCTGACTGGGTGGTTGGTGCTGGGGTTGACCTGATCCATTCAGGGGACCAGTAGGAGAAGAGTTGGGGTTAGGCTGAGGCGGCGCTGAGGGGGGCTGACCAGGTGTACTGGCATTGGGCTGCTGGACGTCAGGGTGGCCAGGGAAGCCTCCCCCTGGCTGTGGAGGGCCGGAGTTAGGAGGAGGGCCAGGAGTGGTATTATTAGGAGGGGGGCCATTGGGATTTAGGTTAAGCTGTTGCTGCTGCTGCTGTTGTTGTTGTTGTTGTTGTTGTTGTTGCTGCTGCTGCTGTTGCTGTTGTTGCTGCTGCTGCTGCTGTTGTTGCTGTTGTTGTTGTTGCTGCTGCTGCTGCTGAGGCCCAGGTGGGCCCCCTCCTCCACCAAAGTTCTTTCCATCCTCGCTGCCCGGTCCCGGTGGACTGGGTCCAGGGTAGGGGCCATCCTGTGAGGGAGGGAACTGTCCTTGAGGGGGCATACCTGGTAGGCCTCCCACCATGTTGCCTCCCGGGCCGCCCATGCCGCCCATCATGTTCATCCCAGGACCCATGCCTCCTCCCATAGGAGGCAGGGGGCCATGTGGGGGGCCTCTGGGGCCTCCACCACCAGGTAAAGGTGGGCTGTTGAATGGGTGTCCACCTTGACCATGCTGCTGCTGTGGGGGCATGCCAAACCGAGGGTGGGGTGGCCCTCCACCTCCAGGACCTCCCATGCCCCCTGGAGACAACATGGGATTGAATCCTGGCCCAGGGTGCATGGGTGGACTGAAGTTTGGTGGCATATTGAACTGAGACGGGCCACCAGGGGGGAATCCACCTCCTCCTCCGCCCCCTCCCCCACCACCGCCCCCGCCACCACCTCCAAAGCCGGGCATTCCTCCAAAGCCTAGCTGGTGGTGTGGTCCAGCGTTGGATGGAGGTCCAAATGGTGGCCTCCGTACAGGCTGGCCGCCGCCTGGTCCTCCTGGGCCTCCCATGAAGCCCATGCCTCCAGCCATTCTGCCTCCACCTCCATATCCACCACCTCCTCCAGGGCTGGGAAGAAACGGAGCACTGCCTGGTCCACCTGCTCCACTAGGTCGCGATGGGGGCCCAAAGTCATCGTCAAATGGGTTGGAGGCGACTAGGTGGTCCACCATGGGAGTAGGAGGGGGTGCAAACTCAGTGAGGTGGGAGAATCCCGCCGCCTGAAACGGAAGAGAGGAAAATACAAAATACATGTTGCTTTTACAAGACTACCTTATTCAAATTCTCAATCTGGCAGCCTTCAGGGCCCGATTTTCCCTATTACCTGAGAGGTGGATTTCCTTGCCTTCTTCTTCTCTGGGCTCTTCATCTGTGAAGCTGAAACAGTAAAATATGGAGAGAAGGGGCAGAGAGGGGAAATGAAACATTAGCCACAACAAAAACAGGCTTCCCTGTCGTTTTTGGTCCACCACCAATCAAAGTGCAGCATCACATTTGGTTTGGCCAAAACCCCTTAGTGACAGAGTGGAGCAGCTTTAGACCTAGGGCCTCTTTTGTTCAAGTCCAACAGTTGGGATGGATTCAATGAAGGGACATAGACTGGCATGAGGACAAGATGCTGAACATCCAGGCGTCACCATCACCAAGGTTATGAAGCCTTGAATCGCAAATGACCCAGGCAGACCAAAATGACCCAGGCGAGAGGGAGAGAGGCCGCAAACAGAGGCAGAAGAAGGTAGGGTCAATGAGGGAGACAGGAAGAAGACGAGGACATGAGAAACGGAGTTGAAGATACACTGATAGCAAGAGAGACATGAGCCCCGGTCACAGATCCACTCGGTGAGAAACAGCCACCACCGGAGACAGTCGTGAAGTTTACATATGGGGAGGCGAGAAGGTGGGGAGGAGGGAGGGGGAGTTGCTAACAGCACCAGTGCAGCCCATTGCAGCGCAGTAATGGATGAATCCGATCTGATTTTGGGAGATGGGTGAAATCAATTCCTACCTTTGTTTCGCTTTCCGTGTCCCGCCTGTAGTCTCCCCGATTCGGCAGCCATTAGCTACTATGACTGTCGGTGAAGTGGCATGTCACCGTGCATATGCAAGGAAAAAAAAAGTTAAAAATGACGACGTCTTGAAGGCTACGAGCCGAGGAGGTGGATCTGCCTTCAGCTCATGTCAATAGCGATAAAATGATTATTACTTATATTATTTTATTTTTATACAGTATTGAATATTGGGCAGCTGGATTGCAATTATTAAAAAACCGGCCCAGGTCTGCAAACTCCTCTCCAGCTGCAAATCTTTTCGTGTCTGTCACGCCGGGATTTGGTCACCAAATAAAAAGGTTCAGGTTAAAAAAAAGCTGGTTTTGTTCACACTAGCTGAGTCGCTTGCTACCCGGCTTGACTGCCAGTATAAGCATGTTAAAGGAGCCTTCCCCCCTCCCTCCCCAACACCTCCCTCTCTAAATAATCACTTACAGATGTTGTAGCAAGAGATTTCCACCAGCTAAGCTAACCTCAAGGCTAACCCAGCTAGCCACGTTACTCAATGTGGCTTGCTAGCAGCGTTAGCCGCACAGATATCAAACATTAACCACCAGATTTTGTGATTGTTTCTCCCTCTCTGCGTTTATGTGTGACAAACGGCGCACTTAATCCCACGCATCACGGCATTCATGAGACAAAGCAGTCTACCATGTTGTGAAAAAGGAAAAAAGAAAAGCTGTTGTTTACTATGCTAACATTAGCTTGCTAGCTAACGTTAGCATGCCACTGAAGACAGCTAGCCATCTTGCAGACTTTTGTCTTTGGAAGCAAACTGTACCCTTTCTCCGTTGCTTGCTCGGCTGTCCTTTAAATTGAAACTCTCTGGTGTGTCATTGCCAGCAAACCAGTCAGTCCTCAATCGGTGTGCATGCTTGTTGATCCACCATTCGGCTATAATTCATTCAAAAACGCAAATTTTTTCCATAATTATCATGGCCTTGTGTCGCCGCCGGACAAAGAGGGACGAGCAGCAGGATCGCGCAGCACGGACGGTTACATCTCAACACAAAAATGGGGGTGTCGACAAGTATACTTCATGAATATCAAAGCTATGTACATAAACAATAATTTAAATACAAGTTGTGTTATATAATGTTAGACATTTTATTGCAAGTCTTATAAAAATATCTGGTTTATAGCCCCTTCACAGTTATTTATTCAATTCATAGATTTACCACCATACCTTCCACTCGTAAATGTGGAGCAGCTCAGAACAGACCATTTGCCCAACTCTCCCCTGCACAATTAAAGAAGGGGTGGACATTAATTAGACAGCCAATTAAGCACATTATCAAGTGACATTATGATTAATATTGAATTAACGTCTAACATCAAAACATTAATATAGCTGTCAGCTTTAATTTGACTCGTGATCTGAAGAAACCTTTGCTTGAATGGGCTGTAGCTAACTGCTATTCATGCGTGAGAGCTCAATAAAAACGTATTAAATACCTGCATTTTAACTGGTTTATGTACTGCTTTTTAAGCAATTGTCTCTGATTTATTATTAACTATTATGTTGTATATTGCAGTTAAACCGGAGATGGTATAATAATAATAAAGCGAAGGAATAATCAGAATAATTTTATTGGCCAGGTGTACACATACAAGAAATATGACTTATTTTTTACAAAGACCTCACTGAATGTACACAGACACCGAGATACATACAGTTTAAAACACATACTATTGTGTATCCTAGACAACAACAGTGACATGTTGACATTTAGGTGACATAAAGATGTAAATGTTGTTCTTATTTGTGCATATATAGGTGAGTCTAAGCCAGATTCGATCGATTATTGGACTCTCAAAATGTTTCCTCTACAATGCGGTCTACAATTAAAAGTTTATCACCGCCCACCCGGCCCTGCCTCCCCTCTCTTAACTTCACCCCCCACCCTCCTCTCTGAACTCCAGTCAGGAGCCTCGTTGCAGCTGCAAGAGGTTTTGAAAGACCAGATAAGCCTCTCTGGGAATGGGACCACAAATCAGAAGTAAGAAGAACTTTGCCTTCTTTCGGATCTTCCCACTCCAAAGACATCTGTTCATCCAAAGGGAATAAGTGTTTTTTTTTTTTTTTAATTATTATTATCCTCAGAGCAAAAGAAGGAGCAGGTGGGAGAAAACCACAAATGGGATAAAGTGCTGTTTTTCTCCTTTTTCTGCCAAACAGGCATGCGCCCTGTAAGCTTTTGCTCCGAGGTCTTTTCTCAGGTTTAAGATTAAAACCACCGACTTCGTAAGCGTTTGTGACATGCTTTGAAGTGAGGTGTGGAGATCCTGCAGCGCTCTGTCCCAGAATAAAGCAGCGGAAGTCTTTTGTTGCAGAGGCTGAGCTTTCTAAAGGTGCGTCTCTGGGGCCCCCGGTGCATGGCGCTAAAAGGGTGTCGGGGCGGGCAGAGAGCTTCACTGGTCTCCATCTGAGTTTCGCGACATGGCCAAGTGGTTCAAGGAGTTCCCCATCACCCTGAAGAGCCACGACAGGGTCCGCTCCGCCTCCGAGTCCGGGTCCCAGCCGAGGGCCAACAGAGCCGGGCTGGTGGGCAGCATCGGTACCAAAACCACAGGCTCCAAAGGGGGGCATCGCAAAAACTCCTCTTCTGACAGCCCAGGTGGAGGAGGAGGAGGTGGAGGAGGAGGTGGAGTCGGGTCCCTGCTGACCGGGAGGAACCGAAAGAACTCCGCCGCGGAGTTGGGTCGGAACCCGAAGGATGGGAAGGTCTGGGACAACCTGCTGTCCGGGAAGAGCCGCAAGAACTCCCGGGCCGAGCCGGTGTCCGAGGAGCAGCACAGGCCCCTGAAGAGCTCCCCGTCCGCCAACTCCTACATCAACAGGCTGATCAGGGTGGACAAGCAGGACAAGGGCCCCAACTTCAACAGCAGCACCGTCACCGGCCAGGTGGTCCCCGAGGCCGAGAGAGCCCAGAGCAAGACCGAGACAGTGAGTGAGACCCCCCCCAAATAAAAGATCAGTTTGACTTTCTGCTTTCTGATGCTCCACATGGGACCCACAAGAGTTACCCTCCACATGATCTACACAGGTCATGAACTTTTGGTCTAAAAATCTTTCCTCATATTCATATTCCAGATCTTATGTTTTGTAATCACATCAGAAAATCACATCATTTTTATTATGCCTGCATGACTTCAAATGAAAATATTGCACATCTTTCCCTACACATTCACATTAGATGTCACATAGAAAACCTTCGATTAGTTTATTAAATACTATGTAACTGTTAATACATCAGTTAATGTAGATGGTGGAATGTAACCACTATTACTCAAATACTTTAGCTTGATTTGAAGTACTTTATTTGAGTGTTTCAAGCTTTATAATTCTGCTCCACTACATCTCATAGAGAAATATTGTACTCCATGAATGAACTTTACTTTATTTGACAGCTGGCTTTAGATTATTGATACAAAATCGTATTGACTAATTAAGTGTGAGGTACTAGATTAAAGTGCACAGCTGTATATAAAATAAATCAAATGAGCTGATTGATATAAATAATTCTTATCTAATAATATAAATTATACTGAAATGGACCACTATGCATGATAAGTCATTTTACTTAAGCAACATTTTGAATGCAGGACTTTTGTATTAATAGATTGTGGAGTTGCTACTTAGACCTAAGCAAAAGACCTCTGCACTTCCTCAAACACTGGTAGTCACAGTCTGATGATGTAATCAAATGATACTAACAAAATGACAGTAATCCTTTAGTCACCTAATGAGGAGTTTTATTTGTGATACCTTGAGTGAAATTTGTACCTTCCAGCTGTCCTTTTTTATCTTCAAAAGAGTATTTCTACACTGTGATATAGGCTCTTTTATTTATGGAAACCACTGCAGATTGACCTTTGCTGCTGGGATGTGAAACTGAATTAATCTGCTCTGTGGCAGCTCTCTCTGCTCCGGCAGAAACAACAAGAGGTGCCATCAGCACTGCTGACAGTGAAGTATGGTGACGGCCCAATCCGAGCTCTGAAAATTGATATTATTGTTTCAGTTTCTCCCTCCCCTTTTGTCTCCACTGCTCCCATTGTGTCCACTCCTCCCAGTCTGTCTTTCTATCTCTCTTTCCCTTCCTCTCCACCCCTCGCCCTCACACCCACCCTCCCCGCCTCGAATACAAAGCTGTGGTCAGACGTGAGGCCTCTCCTTCCTCTCCTGTATGTAATCTGGCCCAGTATTCCCCTTTTCTCACTTCCCATCACCCCTCCCCTCCTCCTCCCCCCGCCCCGTCCCATCTCTTTCAGTAGAATCAGCCCCCCTGGTGAAGGCTATCATGTTATAAAAAGCAGCGCGTCATCTGACACTCAGGCGCTAACCCAAGTCCCCTCCAGCCTGGCTTTGAAAAAAAAAAAGAGAGAGAGAAAAAGATGGCGAAGTCATAGATAGTGATAGTGGGGGAATGGTGAGAAAAAAGACAGATAAAAGAGAGCAAGAATAAAATGAGAGTTTTATATTTCAGAAAGGGAGTAAATCCCCCTCCTGGATCTCAAATTCATGTTTGCAGCCGCCTCTTAGTTGCCTGTTAACAAAATGCATGAAGTTATTTCTATAGGAGGTGAGGGTGTAGCACACTGTTCCACCAAATCTCTCTAAACTAAACTTAACAACACTCTCTCAAGCATCTGTTACTTTATTCAAATGCCAACATTTCTTTTGGCACAAGGACAGGACAACTGCAAGTGATTAGAGTGAGACTGCTCCGTTTTACGGCCTACCATCCATTGTCTCTAGGCCAGTGTCTTGTAAAATAAACAAGAAATTATATGGTGCTGATAAGGTGACAAGACAGTCAGGCATTACAACAAAGGGTGGCTTCTTTGGTGACATGTAAAATGAGGTATCAGGTATTACTCTGGCTGAAGCTGGTCTTGTAGTTTATTGTAATTAGTTCACCTTTGATCTGTGATCTGAGCAGAAAATCAAACAATTAATCAACTAGGTGAGTGAAAAGTGGTAACTGTTTTGCTCACAATTTGCTGACAAAAGGAATAAGTTTTAATAATAGTTACTTCCAGCCTTCTCCTCAGCTGGATTTAACCCTATTAAATGCATTGAGGTGGATAATGCTTTTTTCACACCTTGAACCATTTATCCATTACTTTAAGCTATGTTTAGGCCTGTATCTCTCGGTGCCATTCTGACAGCGTTTCTCATTTTGAAATATCTAATTATGCAGGAAGAAGTATTGATTTTCCTGTATTTTGTGATCCAGGTGATCATCCTCGAGGATTATGCAGATCCTTTTGATGCTCAGAAGACGAGAGAGCAAAGGGAGGCAGAGCGGGTCGGGGAGAACGATGGTTACATGGAGCCTTACGATGCCCAGCAGATGATTACTGGTAAGAGTTACATCAGTACGCTCTCGCTGCCTTCTCCTGCAGCTCTCAGCCAAGCTGCGATGTTTCATTCAGCCTCTGATCACTGAATCCGCACAGCTGCCTGCGACCTCGTAGCCTCTGTGTGAATGACAGGATTCTCATTTCAGTTTCTGCAGGCCGAGCAGCGAGAGCGTGAACTCGCTCCCCTAGTGCTCCCTGTATCCCGTGGGGTTGCCACAGCAACTGTGTTGCGTTCGGACAATGGGTGCAGTTTCCTGTCCCTGCTTCCTCTTTCCTGTCTCTGTTTCCTGGTACTATTCTCTGAAAAGGAAGCTGGCCCTCATTGCCCCCTCCCGCCACCTCCTCTCGGACACAGCTCTGTGTATCCCCCTATATGGAGCTGTCTGTCCATTTATCAAAACTTCCCAGCATCTAGGAAGGCTGGTGGTCCGTCGTCCAATCGCATGCTCCCCTGACCTTTCATTCCATCTCTCCATTGTTTTAACTGAAAGGGTTACACAATGGCCCGCTGTGAATGTGAAAATGCTTTATTGCAGTTCTCTCTAGTAGATTTGACTTCAATCCGTGCCCCCGCTGCTTCCAGCCTCCTCAGAGAAGTCTACAGAGGATGTGAGGATGTGACTGAGTCAATTTATGGAGCTTAAATCATACTGAGGAAGTAAGCAAGGGTCTGATGTCACTGTGACTCAATAAGTAAGGCCATGAGAGTAGAACAGAATTATTACTCACACTTGATCTAGCAGCTGAATCAGTTACCAAAGTTGCCAAACACTACATTTTAGGGGAAATAACACATCCGTAAAACAATAGTATTACAGTGATTCAATGATGAGTTGCACTGTACAATGAAATACATGCCTCTTCAACTGTTCTTTCCTCTCTGATAACCATCCAGACAAAACACAAAATGTGAAAACTCTAAAATCCAAACAGATGAATAAAATATATAGCAGTGTTTAAAATGTTAAGTATTAAAATTCCTGCCATCCACCTTTACTCCTCAACCAATGACCAATTAAACACATTAAGAGCAATCTAACAACACCAGAACAACAAATCAAATGATAAAATGAGCCGTTCATAATATCACATCATCATAGACTAATCATTATGCTTTTGTTGTACCACTGTGTAATTAGGAATATTTGAAAATGAGATAGTATAGAAATCTATTAATCCCAAGGGGAAGTTGCTGTACAGTACAAAGTAGGACAGATTACAAACATGAAATATAATAATACAACCTGTGATGATAAGAATAAAAAATCAAAGATGTCATGGTTAAAGATTTAAAGGATGTAACTAATGGTTTTAACTGTAGTTAATAAATCATTTATTAATGTTTTTTATATAATTTATAATCCATTAATAATAAAAACTTCTGGGCAGTTCAGTTGAGTGACTAGATCTTGTAAACACTTATTCTCTGGACCAAAACTCATCTACATTATGTAACATTTATAAATGGTGACTAATATGCACAATAGCATTGTTGGCTAATAGAAAGGATAAACAGAAGTACGTGGGATTGTGATGGATCTGTGACTGATTTTTTTGAACCATCGATAAAGCCATTAGTCAAAGCCTATAAACCCTTTAAGGAGCGCCTTATCAGGAGTGGTGCTCTCATGGTTGCTGAGTCTTGCAGCCCATCAGTAGTCTTTTAATCTTTTAATCTTTAATCCCTTGTTTTCTACCTGTAAGAGATTAGACGTCGGGGGTCCAAGGACCTGCTGAAGGTGTGTGTGCTGATGGAGGCGAGTGAGGGCACGGTGGAGGAGGGTCCGCCCGTGCCCCTGCAGATATACGACATCCCGTATGAGGGAGGCGGCGAAGGCGACAAGACGACACTTTCGCGGCCCGAGCTGGATCCGCGACCCCACACCGAGTACGAGCTGCCCTGGGAGTGGAAGAAGGAGCATATTGTCAGGACTCTTTCAGGTACGCCACACGTTTGTCATCAGATGATATCAGTCATATCTGAGAACAGGCACCAATGCTGAGAATACTTCCTGGGAATAGATATCATTATCTGTGTACCCCAATTAGTAACTTCAAAAAGTAATACAAAGTAATACATCATAGAGTTTGGGATATTCCTCACAAGACACTTTTGCTGAACTTGTAAACAGTAACATTTATATAATGCAGTTCAAACCCTCTACTCTGCTTTAGATCAATATGAAGTATGTTTGTTCAAAAACAACTCAGGCCTGCTCTCACATTTATATTTTATATGCTGCATAGACCAACAGCATACTGAGTAACATCTTGCATGAATCATCAAACCGCTGTCTTCTTATTTTATATTTACTGGAGGCTTCAGCACCCAGTTCAAACCCAGTCAGTTGTTTCTTTACATAAACTCACATCTCTTCTCTCGTCGCTCTTCTTCCCCCAGCACAGTTTGACAGCCCTGAACGCCAGCAAGCCAAAGATGAGATACCTCACCCCACACTCACCAGACAGCCTCAACATCCACCAGCCCAGCAGCAGCAGCAGCAGCATTTGAGGCAGAAAAGCTGGACTCAAAAGATCCTGCGATCCTCTCCTCCAACCCTGTCGCCACCCTCCACCCCCAGCAGCAACCCTGAGAACGAAACGTGCTGCGTGAACCCCTCCATGCCCCTTGAAAAACAGAGGTGAGGAGCTGCAAAAATCATCATTGTGCTTAAATTATGAGATTTCCCTGTAAACACAGAAAACTTTATATATTTAATGCTGCATCAGACAGGGTACTTTAAAAAGAATTAAATTGTGAGAATATGTCTGTATGTGTTCTTGCAATAAACCTCGCTCCAGAATTCACTCCAGCGTTACGTAAGAGGAATGCTTATTTCCAGGGGGTTTGTATGAAATGTGGTTCCACACATGATCAATAGCAGATGAAGTGTAATCCCCCTCACTCCCACCCTCTGTCTCAGCTGGTACCATGGCTGTGTGACTCGACAGGAGGCGGAGCTTCAGCTGCAATCCTGCAAAGAGGCCAGCTTCCTGGTCAGGAACAGCGAGTCGGACAACAGCAAGTACTCCATCGCCCTCAAGTGAGTGTGACTTGAAAGTGCATGAGTGGTGGGTTAAGTGCTGAAACATTACTTAGTGATCACATGTACCATTGTGTTTGCAAGCATTAAGATGTCATTAGCCCAAATGCTAACTCATTTATTTATTTCTTTTAAATCTAGATGAACCTTTTAAAGAGTTAGGATGTTCATGTTCACAATTTTTCTAACAGTTAATAACTCTCTTTAGCAGACAAAAAACAACTATTAAATTTCATACATCACAACAAACTGTTTGTTGTGTACAAACACCTTCCTGCTGCTGCAAATACTCACTAGGTAACAAAATGTGTCTTAATCCGCAGCTAAAAATAGTCCTTAAGAAATACATTATTAACTCCTGTTTGAGTAATTACTTACAGTGACCTGGTGATTAAAGACATTAAAAAGTAATAAAAGTATATTTTCTGATATTTTACATCTTCATTGAGAGCAACAAGAGGTTTGTGGACAACAAGAAAAAAATATAGTCATGTTATGTGAATAATGTATGACAGCAGGTAAAATCAAAATGCTCAAACACACATCGAACCAGATGAATTCTAACACTTCAGCGAGCTTTTGTGGTTGAAAGTATTTCAGTCTTGTCTCTCCTTTCCTCTCATTTGTCTGACCCAGGACAAGCCAAGGATGCGTTCATATTATTGTTGCCCAGACCAAAGAAAATGGCTACACCCTGGACCAGAGCAGCTGTGTGTTCCCCAGCATCCCAGAGGTGGTGCACCACTACTGCACTCAGCGACTGCCTTTCAACGGCGCCGAGCACATGACACTACTGCACCCGGTGCCTCGCATCCACTGACTCCACCCTCAGCCCAGCTCAGGTGTGCACAAAAAAAACAAACAAAAAAAAAAACCCTTCTGGGCTCACATGGACAAAACGTCTCCAAAAACCAATCAAGACCTCACCTCCGACCAATGTG
>JAOXYL010000048.1:13774275-13787742 GCA_028564955.1 Terapon puta
CTCTCTCTCTCTCTCTCTCTCTCTCTCTTTTGAAGAAGTTTTCCATGCAGATCCAAGTCAAACATCTGGGTCAGCTTATATCTAGTGGAACAAGACTTGCAGGATATTGTTGGCAGGATGTGTGAGCTGGAGCACTTTACTCTGTGGGAATCCCCAATACACACACACACACACACACACACATACACACACAAGCAGGCACACAGAGAGATACATGGACGCTCACACACCAACACACGCTCACTCACAGTTTGCTGACATTGTCTCTCTCTGCACCATTCAACTTGATTTCCAGGTGCGGCGATTCATCCCCGGCATGCCGATGACTACTCAAGGGATTTTTTTAAAAATATGTGAAACCAGACACGTTCACAATTAGCTGTTGGTTAAATGCCACGTTTAATATTTTGAAGAATGCATTGGTTATTACCAAAAAGGATTACAAAATAGGTGCAAGAAAGGGGGTAAATCATATTCTATTGTTCAACACTGAGTACATACAGTAATGCAATAATCTGTAATATATGTTCACAAATTATTCATGTGCAAGAAATGCTCAAACACCCCGGTGTCCATCCTGCAGAATCCTACCTTTCCTTTCCCTTCTTTTCCTTATTCTGAACATGCAAATAACTGTTTGTGTATCTGAGTTGAAAGTTGAAATATACCCTGTTTTGTATGTAAAGTTGCCCACTGCTTTGAGAACAACTAGTTCCGGATGTGCTGTAGTATGAAAGGCAGTTGCGGAGGGGAGAACACTACTCCTACTGAATGCCCCGTGTTCTGTGAACCCACAACCTCTCTGCTGCTCCCCTTTCAATATGCTGCTTTGGTGTTTACAAATTGCATAAGACAAAAATCAAACTCTGTCCTCTCTCCCTCTCTCTCTCTCTCTCTCCTGATTTACAGCTTCCCCCCTCCTCCTCCCACCGCCCCATCTCCCTCGCTCCACTGCAACCCCCTCCCCACCCTCTTCTCTTGCACAGACTCAATCTTTCTTCTCCGCCGCTTTGCTGTCGTCTTTCGGTTTGTCGTCCGTTTTGTACTCCAAGAAGAAGTCGTTGCAGGCGACAGTGAGGGCGCCCATCAGGATGATGAACTCAGTGAAGTCCACCTCCCCGTCGTTGTTGGCGTCCAAGTCGTTCATCACCTTCTCGACTGCCTCATTATCTTTGGAGGTCTGTCAGCGGGGAGCAGGGAGAGAGAGAGTTAAGAATGTGTTCTCTGTTCTGTGTGTGTGTGTGTGTGTGTGTGTGTGTAGGGGGGGGCATACATCACTGCACAAGCTTGTCCAAACTTGTGAGTCTGAATATGTGAGTGCATACCTTCGCTTGTGTGTCGCATATTTGCAAACTGCATTGGTGAGTGTTAGTGTACACACTCCTTACTCACCCCTAAGTAAGTCCCCAGCTCCTCTAGTAGCAGCTCCTTCAGTTCACCCCTGCTCAGCGTGTACTTGTCGCCCTCCTTCCCCGAGTACTTGTGGAAGGTCTTTATGAGCATCTGCATGGCACTCTCCAGGTTGGAACTGGGCTCCTTGGACATGCTGCAAAAGCACCGGGTCAAGAGGTCAGACTCTGCCACAAAATGCCCGCTCCAGCCCCCAGCTGCATGTGCGGTCACATAGCAATCGAGGGTGAAGCCACCGAGACAAAGTGATAGTTGGAAAGGTAGATGGATGGATAGAGGGAAACTAAAGCAGAGAGGTTTTCCCATTTCTACACAACAGGTCGAATAACGCTCTGCGTACAAGTGCAGAGGATATTCCTGACCCTATTGTAGGTAGTGTGGCCACTATGTGTGTGTGACCTTACTGGGTTTTTACATGTCAGAGGTTTGGATGAAAAGATGGAGGATAGCTTTGGGGAAGCTTTTTCGAACAATCTTACACACATTGTGTCCGGCATCTTGGAGCTTCTTGTGCTGGACTTGTGGAGAGACTGCGCACACACATATACACACACAGACACAAATAAGTCACAGTCAATGATGCAGTTGAAGACTTTCTGTCTCAGTATCTAAAATGAAAGCACCTTTCCTGCTGCCTATAAAATAGGCTAATTTGGAGAACAATCTGAGCCGTGTTGAGAGTCCACTTCTCGGGTTATCACCCTTGTATGCTGAATTGTTAATGTATGAAACAATTAACACTGTGAAATCAATAAATAGTGGTTTCAGTGTTAAACATGTTATCTGCCCGTTGATTATGTGGCAGTCTTATCACCCAAAATGGAAACCAAAGGAGAAACACACTCGTCCGGTATTCACATTTAGAAACTAAAGACTTGAGTAACCTGAGGTGCACCTATACTAGCTGCATTCCACACGCTCTGTCAAGTTTAAAGTTTTGGAATTTACCTGTGTAAAAATAAAAGTCTACAGCAGTAGTTTGAGGTGTATGCATAACACTGCAGCACATAATTGCACCGTCAATCTTCCTGTACATGATTTATTAACTATCAGGTATTACAAAAGGAGACAGGTGCGCTAATGTCAGTCACCGGTTATTGCTTCTCATCATGCTGCATGAGCATTGTGCCGGAGAGGTCAGAGCTGTAGGCAGCGGAGACAAAAGAAGAGGCGAGTGGACACCAAAGCTGGTTAACTTGGAAATCTATAGGGGTCACCTGTCTCACTGACTGACACAATACAATAGGAAACTATGGAGACCAAAATGCTGCCAGTAACACAATATTTAGTATGGTCATAATGAACATGTACAGTGTAAAATTAATGATGGAACAACGTCCACACTGAGTGATGTATTAAGTTTGAAAACAGAGTTTTAAAAAAAGCACATGCAAGCAATACATACATTTTCTCCTGTAGGAAATGTTGATGAGCTGTTATTCATTCAATTCATTTTCCATTAATGCTGGTATATTGTCATTATTTAACACTGCTTTACCACAGATCCACATTGGTTTCTTCTCAAAGCTTGCACAACCACAAAAAGAAAACAGAGGCTTTAAAAAAAAAAAAAAGTTCAAATTCCTCCCACAATTTCGTTGTCTTCATTTTCAGTGCCCACCACCCAGTGTCTGCCTTCCCTTGATAGCTTTTGATTTGAACAGCTATTTGCTGCAGTTGCACGGCTGATTAAAGGCTATAATTTACTTCACTTTTAGAAGGAAACCTTCATCAGATACAGAGGAGAAAGTACACAACACAACCCCTCCAAGCTGTCTGTCTTACCTGAGTGCTGATGGAGGGCCTCCTTTGTCTTTGAAGAGATGCAGGGGACTGAGCCAAGGCAGAGATGGATGGGGAGAGAGTTTGCCAGTGGCTTAAATATCACCTGCCCTCCCACACCCCCGCCTCCAACTCCCACCCCCCCACCCCCCAACTACTTCACCCCCTTACATAGTCTCTGCTTGTTACACTCTCTCTCTCCCTCCCTCTCTCTCTTTGCAGGTGCTTCCTCTCTCCATCACACGCACAAACACCAGGCACACACACACACACACAGTAGGCCACACGTAACAAATTGGTATCGTCACAGTTTTATTCAATAGCCATTACAAATGTTACATAGACGAAGCAAAAATGATACAGCGTTACATATGAAGTTGAAATACTAGCATGGTAGGGCTTACTGGACGTGGCAGTGGACTGAAACGAGTCTAGCTGCTTAACACACACCCTCTAGTACTTGGCAGGAAACAAACAGAGTACATCTACGCACGATGATGAAAGCCAGCACAACATCCTCAAAACGGTCCCTTAATCGCAAAACATTTTGACCCGGTGAGCCTTTCAAGCACATCCATATTCTCGAATGTGCACTTATTACACCCACTGGAGGGAGGACTGTTAACACAGACTCTTTATCTTCATCCGCTGTGCCACAGAGTGAACGACACTAATTGTGTGGCAATGCGAATCCGGCTGCAAACACTCCCTGCTGCAAATCTGCCGCGTTTCGTTCCAGCATGTTTTTAATCTACATGGGAGTTAAGGTTGGGTGGGGTTTACTCTGTGGGACAGTAACAAAACTGCCAGTGCGGACAGTTCAACCTCTTCAAAAGAAAACACCGCTGTCATAATTCACTCTGTCCATCTGCTATTCCAGATAGGTTAAGAGAAGAGCATTAGCTGCAATAAAACAATTTCCAGATGATGTTTAACCCAGGACTATTCACTCTGAATCTGTTGGTAGTGCAAGTTGAGTCATTTTAAAGCATGCCTGTAAGGTTGATTGTGCTTTATCCAGTTTCTTTTTTTTTCCATCATACTTTGTTGTGATGCTCGGTTGAAGGTGAAGAAAGAACACAAAGATGCACAAAAGGCCTGCAACATACCTACCAGTATATATATACAGTATATGTTTATATATACAAAGTGCAAGTGCCTGAGGCCTTTTGGCATGCTGAACAGAAAGCTGGCTGTAGATGGTGCAAGAGAGTGATATGTTTCCATTATTCACAGGAAGTACCGTGATTAGAAAATGTTTTGATATAAAAAAAGAGTATAGGTTTCACTAAAAGAAATAATAATACAGTCCTAGTGGCCCAAAGCGTCCAATAAGTTTGTTAGTAAAAAAAGAAGAGCATGCAGGAAACACAGTGTACAATGAGTGTACAGCCTGATTAGAGTGAGTGTAAATGAGAGCGTATTTGCAATGGGAGTGTCGCAGTGAGGCCGGGTGACCACATGACTCAGGTTTATTTGTCTTGCCCATTTTCGCTGCCGAGCAGTTTGAAGTGCCAGGTGTTGTCAAAGCGCAGAAGGTGCACATTTGGTAGCGCGTCCGTAATGTGTGCGCCTTAAGCACTACGCGGCCAGCCAGGTGGGCCTCTGACATGGCAGGCCTGCAACACGAGCCTTTTTCTCATGGCTGCATTATTGATGATGAGACAATTTACGAACCATTAAATTGTAATTTACGAATTGCATATAATGTGACAAAGATACGCGTTTTCAAGTGATCTCCATAGTGGTCCAAAAAAGAGAGTTATTATTAAAAAGTTAAATATAAAGGGGCCATGTGGAAGTTAAATATTTGGCCACAAATAATAATAATACAATCGTAATAGAAGTTTCTGAAAGCATGCAACACTTTATGTATTAGCCTTAAGTATCAGATCACACCACATAGATTCATATTGATGGCTCAGTATTTTTACCCCTGATAACGATCCCTTTGACACTACCACCTTCTTTGATGGGCAGGTTCACTAGAGCCCGGGATTACTTTCATGTAATTGTTTGTGTCCCAGGGTGTGTTACCCATCCAGTGCCTAATCCAGTTGTTTCCCAAAGACTGGGACTCAAGGATCCAGTTGCAGGTCAAACAGGGTCCTTAAACCGTACGAGGGTGTGACCGACAAACAAACACGCAAGCCTGAACAAGCGGCACTAAGGCCAGCAGAAAGCAACACGCAACAATGAGCATGTTTTTTTGAGGGCCTCCAGCACCGTGGTCAATTTTCTTTCACTCAAATCCAGTGCTAGTAGGGCATAACGTACCGTCCGGCACCTGTTTAACCTGACCATTAAAATGCCACATGGCTTGGAAGACTCACACCAAATAAAGGTGTACCAACTGTAGCATAAAACGCTTGAGACAAAAACTGCCACCAAGTGACACCTGTTGCAATCTTCTTGGTCTTTGCTATATTGTTCTTCTCCGACAGATCTAATCCAGGTGGATTAGGTTGCACGGACACCTTCTCTGACCTGCTCCTCCAGTCACCAGCCCACTCCCATGGGACTATTTTGGGCTCCCTTTTGACCGTAAGGGTCCTTTGGTGTGGATTCCAATCTTCAACCTTAATTATTTAGCCAATGGCCACACCTGATCTTCAAGCTCCTAATCCATGGTCCATCCAAGTGAAGAGAATACACTATGGCATAAGCATGAAGTGAAGCTCTCTGGGCAGTATAGAAATAAAAAAAGATAGGGACAGAGAGCCTGTAATATAGACTAGAGAGGGAGAGATGAAGAGGGTGTGTACACAATTAAGATGAGCTGAATTAAAGCAAAGCTTCAGCAAAACAATTTGTTTATTGTCATGCCAAATCAGCTCCATAGCACTGTGTTAAAAAAATGTATATAGTGTTATTGACATTTCTTTCATGCACCTGTTGAAGGAATAGTTTAACATTTTGGGAAACACACTTATGATAGTGTTAAATTAGAAGATTCACACCACTCCCATGTCTGCATGGTAAAAGTGTGATGAGTTTAGGGTTAGGGTTAGGGAAACCTACGTCACAGAACCTGAAAGCTAACAAATTAACATGTTATATCTTGCTTATGTCATCCATACAAAAAAGAAGTGTAAACAAGATTAAAATGCCCAGATATAAAATGTTAATTTAAGCTAACTGGCTGCTGGCTGTAGCTACATATTCATATTGGGCACCTCTAGCAAGAGAGCTGCTGCAATAATCATGTTCCCCAAAATGTCAAAGTATTCCTTTAAGCCATTAGTACAATGCTGCTGTTTCACCGAGAACCAATGTAGGTACAGAGAGTAGTGTTGAAAAGGCGAAGAAGAGACCCAGATAAAGATAAAAGTGTGGGTGAGAAGGGGATTCGAACTCATCTTGGCTGCAGTGGTGAGTTAACATACAGTGACACTTTGGTCACGTGTCAGTGTGCTGCTGCAGGTACATCATATTTTGCAGTAAAGTTTTCACAGGGATACAGCATGCATGATAGTTTACGTCTGCATGCAATCATAGTATGTCGTCATGAGGTAAATGTGCTATATAGTGGGATGCACATGCTGTACATATGAACATAGTGGTAACTCGTAGTAGTACAAAGCAATAACTCTACTGTCATGTACATGTATTATTAATCATATAAAATGAGAGGGCTTTCTTCAGAGCTGGGTTTGTAGTGTTTGAACTTTTACCGATATTGTGTATTTCAAAGTTTTGTGCATTTCAAATAACTCTTTAAGTGGCTTACCAACATTTTTTGGCATTTAGGCTGTGTTTTGTGTAGTGTTGAATGTAAGAATGTAGTGTGATTTCTTTGTAAAAGAATGGATTGTCCCCTATGAAGTTGCCTCCTCTGTCTTCTTCTCCACTTCCTCCTCCACGGCTGCAGCGAGCTTCTCTGCAGCTTCCTCCACCTTTTCTGTTTCCTCCACCTTCTCCACTTCTTTCACGACCACCTCCGCCGCTGCTGGTGCCACCTCCACAGCTGCTGGCGCCACCTCCACCGCTGCTGCCACTACTGCCGCCGCCGGGACCTCCTCCTCCTTCGCCGCCTCAGGCTCAGTCTCCCCCTCCGCCTTTGCTTCTACTTTTACTTCTACCTTTGGGTCCGCGTTTGCTTCTACCTTGACTTCAGTGGTTGCTTCTGCCTTCGGCTCTTCGCTCGCCTCTGGCTTTGCCTCCTCCTTTGGTGCTGCGTTCGCCTCCGGCTTCTCCTCCTCTTTGTTCTGGGCACTTTGTGCTACTTGTCCAGACGCGGCGTTTTGGGGACTCTCCTGTTTGGAGAGGGTACGCTGCTCGCTGAGAGAGACCGCCAGGTAGCCAACCAGCTTCATGTACTCCTCAAATCCAACCTTCCCATCCTGGTTGGCATCCAGCCCTTGGCCCATGTTGTTGACCGCCTCCTTGCTATCTGTGTCCTGGTTAGGAGGCACACACAACCATGAGACAATCAAGCATGATGACGCGTAACTCAACCT
Source organism: Terapon puta (assembly GCA_028564955.1). NCBI lineage: Eukaryota > Metazoa > Chordata > Actinopteri > Centrarchiformes > Terapontidae > Terapon > Terapon puta. The sequence goes on from JAOXYL010000048.1 coordinate 13,781,928, forward strand.
GGACCGGTGAAATCACTTCTAAGTGGCTCTATTTACATAATAATGCTGACGAATGTCATTCTATCATATCGGATCCCTTTCCCCTCCATTCACCTGCTGCATATTACTCCACCAATTGCTTATGATGCCCATGTTGAAAATCTGCACAGGTTAAGGCTGGCTATGGTTACATAATGCAAGTGTTTGTAACAATTCAGAGAGGCACAAGAAAGATTTTCTAACCGAAAGGATGTTGGAGAGCTGAGACTTGACGAGGTCCTGGAATTCTTTCTTTCCTAGACTCTCCTTTCCTTTGCTTGACTTCAGGTAGACCTTCACCATGGACTGAATGGCAGCCTCCATGATTCCTCTCTCTGGGCAAAGGAAAAGGTCAAGACAATGGTGTTACATAGATGGATGGATAGAAAGAAAGAAAGAAAGAAAGAAAGAAAGAAAGAAAGATAGATAGATAGATAGATAGATAGATAGATAGATAGATAGATAGAGAGACATAGATAGATAGATAGATAGATAGATAGATAGATAGATAGATAGATAGATAGATAGACGGATGGATGTTGTGACAGAAGTAATTAAACTTGTTTGGTGCTGTTGCCTGAAGTGTAAAGGAGGAAGTTCCAGGATCGCCTGATTCAAAACGCATTTCAGTGATAGGCACATCCAGTGGAAAATGAAACTGAGGATCTCCTCATGTCCCTGCGAGGCCTTTCGTTTCAGGTGTTGCCTCTAGAGCCGCATTAAGGGAGGGACGGTGACGTGAGATAAAGTGGAGAAGGTGAGAGGGAGTCTGATTGAGAGACAAGCTGTGATGCACAATGGAAGTTCTGATCTTTGATAGGTCATCTGATCTACTAAAGCTAACGACTAGGACTCGGCTTCAGATTACCTAAGGGATTACCTAGTCCCTGTCTGCTCCTCTCTCTCTTTCTTTCTTTCTTTCTTTCTTTCTTTCTCTGCCTCTCTGTTTCAGTGCCACTCTCTCTTCCCTCGCCCGCCGCTATCTCATCCTCGTTTTCACTATTCTGCCTTCTGTTCTTCTCCCTGTTGTATGTGCGACTTTGCGCACAACATATTCAGTTTGGACATAAAAGGTTTCATTGTACAGCAGCAGTAAATTCCTACAGGCTGCGTACATGCACAAATATTTCAAAGCCTATGCAGACGTTATACCACTTGGATAGTGAGGCAATCATAAAGTCAGATCTAGACAGATAGACAGAACAGACGGACGTTGCTCTAAGTGTTAAACATGCCAGTAGGTGACACATCTCTGCAGGAATTCCATTCATTGCTGTCTGTGTAGATCACTTAGACAGGAATTTACAGGCCGACTCTGAGCTAGTTTGCCCCAAAGCAGTGAGAGGATATATGCAAGGCGACCGTACTCGTCTGTCAGCTTCAGTGTTCGAGCGCTGCAGAGCAAACAACAGTTTGTGCCGCTGAGAAAACACGCCAGAGACTCCTTGTCTCAACAGGATGCCGCCTGGCTCGTGTCAGCTGAGTGGTCATTTGTAGCCGGCAAACTAATATCGCAATTACTGAGGTGGATGTCACACTCAAGCACCCTCCGGGCCCAGCAATTTCTCCCCAGTGGCCGCTGCAAGCATATATGGCCAATTAGGGCATGTGGCTGTTAGTCTCATTGTATCGTGAGGCGCAGAGAGCTCTGACGCTGCAGCCATTAAAACCTAAAATTTCACTCGACCCCTTTTTCCAGGTTGCAGTCATTGACCTACTGATCTCTAACTGCCTTCTCGCTCTGACCCATTTTGCCACACAAGCACAATAACGCCACAAATTTGCATGTCGTAGAGGAAGCACTCGTCTGATCGTCAGTGCAGCTGTCACCGAACAATAGGCCCGTAAAAGTGTTATGAGCTGGATTCAACAGCTTAATTTGCCACATCGTTTTATGGAATTTCCATCCCTGGGTCAGGCCTTTTGTCAGATTCTCTCATATTAGAGCCACAGCCTGTTTTGGAGGAACTTTAGGGGACTTCTTCCTGCAAGGTGACACACCCTCCGCAGCCTGAGCACACAAGAGCCTGAACGCCTCCGAGTGCGTCCTGTCCAAAAACCACCCAGCAAAGACATTTCTTCTATTCTCACATTGATTATTCAGCTGGTGACCTCTCTTTCTGCCCAACACGTGCCCTAACTTGACTAATAGATCCGAGACTTGCATCACCCTTCCCACGTCAGAGCCCCATCTCGCCCCCACCCAGGACACAAACTAATCCGCGTTGTTTGTCCGAAAAGGGCAAAAAAAAAAAAAAAAAAAAAAAAAACAACTGCGCAAATAATTAAATATACAGGCCTACAACCAGAGGTTTCCCGTTTCCCTCCAGAGCCCAAAGGAGATTGAGTGTTGCGTTTCCAAATGGGCGAACGTGATACGGTATGTGCGCAGAGTAATGACAATCCGCTCGTGTGGCATAAAATATTCACAGAGGAACAAGTTAGGTTGTGGCTGTAAATTGCGGACGTACAGCGGCTGTCTCTCATCCAATTCCTGCAGCTCGGTTTAAAAAAAAAAATGCGGACAGCTGAGCCCGTGCGCCACGGGCCGGGCACCATCACCCATAACACCCCGAGCGACTTTAAATATTTAAAAGCAGTGTCGAGAGAAGGTGGAATAAACGATACAAATATCCACCCCAAAACAGGAAAAAGCTGTCACTCCCCGCGGGCCTCTTTATGGGGAGCATGCTGCGCGTAAAGTGTTGATTTTGCGCATAATTGCGCTTTAACGCGCGGCCCCGGTGCCCGCTGGACACACTATCCACAAGCTCTGTCACCTCCACTCACTTCAATTTTTGATAGGCTGTTTGCAAGCGATCGGCAACTTGACAACTGATCTACATCAAAATATCAAATGTCTTTCCGAGAGAGAGAGAGAGAGGGAGATAGAGAAAGAGCGAGCCAGCATATGGCAATCAAACTCGGCCGATAAAGCCGCAAAAAGTCCGCGCAGAGAGACGCAAAGCAGCCAGCGGCCGTCCGCTCTTTTACAAAAGTGCAACGCGAGCCTTAAAAAAAAAAAAGAAAAAAAGCTTTTTGAGAGCTGCAGTCATTGAAGGCGCCCTGCGCTCAGACCGCGGCCAAGTTTGATGGGATGGCTCCTGCAAGAGTCTATCGAAACGTGGCAAAAAAAAAAAAAAAAAAACGATGGACAAACACAAGTTGAAAAGAGCGCAGAAAGACGCGTTCAACTCACCGTAAACCGTCTGCGGGACAAGAGAAGTGAATAAATGTGCGCAAAGTTGAGTTTCTGCCCTCTTCTCCGCCTTTCTACGCCGCTTTGAGCCCAGGGAACTTGCCAAACTAGTAGGACAGCAGAACCTCTTCCGTGATTTAGGTTTTTTTTTTCCTTTCCTTAAAACTTTTCCCCCTGACAAGTCAAAGGGCGTGTACCTGGAAGAGTGAGAGGGGGAATTGGGAACGTGGAAGAGCGCGGCTCCGACTCGCAGGAAAAGGGAGTGAAAGTGTATCAAAACACTTAGACTTGGTTTTTATTGGAATTATCTTTGGCTGGCGGGCCAGCTGTTTCACGTCATGTGTGATTTGCGCAGTTTCACGCCAGCTAGCCGGGCTTGTGGCTTGGAGCGGCTTCATCTGCAGGGACGAGGAGACGGGGCGGGTGGGATTACTTCATCTGCACAAGGCTCAGCCGCTTTTAAAAAGTTATTCAATTAAATATAGGCTTAGACGGAGGGGGGAGGGAGGGGGCATCTTAGAAACTGAAAGTATAGATATCATCCAGGATCTTTGGATGTGTCTGTAGGTTTCTGGAGAGCACACAGATGGATTTAGGGGGGGCACGAATGTCAATAGTACGAGTACAAACATGAACAAAGTCAAAGTTTTCAACAGTAAAAGGCAGTTAAAACTTGCTGGCTGTGGCAGAGGTTCAGTTTCCTTTTTTTCCCCCACTGACACTCTGGAAATCTGAATCCTGAGTGAAAATATTGCAGGAAATACAGTGTGGGTGGCAAAAATGGTGCAAGAGGTGAGGCATTCTAACCAGATTCTTGTCAGGGGGATTCAGATCCTTGCATTTCTTAGAATTATCACTAGAGATAAGATGCTTCTCTTTGTGGATAAGTGATGTACAGACTTTGATTGAAGTTTGTTTGAAGTTACCCGGGAAGGACTGCCAACCGTACGAGACTTCCCCATATGCGCAGTTTACACGCGGCCCACGTTTGATGGGTGCCCTGCTCCTTTTGTCTCCCACTTTGTTGCCGCTGACTCATTCGCCCGCCGCCACCCCTCCCACACTGGCACCTTCGTAGTGTGTAATTTGGATACAAAGGTCACGTTTCTTTATCTGCCGAAAGATCCGCGCTTTTCAATCCTGGGGCAGGCAGCACCTTGTCTCTTTTTAAATGAAAGCGGGCCTATGGGCTATAAAACAGCTGGGGAGCGAGCCAGCGCACATAACTCTGTCTAGACATCAGAATTAACAGAAAGTGACCGTTGCACCAGGAATTACCAGCTAAACAAGCATAGTGCAATTAAACTACAAAGCTCCAAACGCTGCAAAAACAATAAGTCCTCCCAAACATAACTGGACATATTTGGTCCACGTCACAAAGCCGGCTGAGGCCTCACTGACGGACAGCGAAGGCCAGGATACGCTTTTGCATCACCGCTGCTTAACGCTTGGACGGGCGGCATTGTACGGGCATTATGAAGCTCTATGGAACAAGATATGGTCTGCACGGTGCAGTTGTGGCAGCATATAGGATTACAGGCCCCTAAATCAAGGTTGTAACTCACTCCCGCTCAAATGTGGGCGGCCGGACGGCATATAATGTGGTGAATGAATGACAGGAGACACGGTGTTGGTGGCTGAGGACTCATGACAAACAAACCTTTAATTCAAAGTTCCCTGCATTCAATAAATGGTTAACTAAAGAGTTACACATGAGGCTGGTTGGCTGATAAAAGAATGCAAAAGCCTTTCGGGTTTTTATAACAGTTGTGCAGTGAGTCGATTGGCGTGGCGTAGTCTGCCCGGAGCCACGACTGAGAGGGGACGGTTGGGAGGGGGGGGGCTCTATTGAGTGAAGCCTCCCTGTTTGCTCGCCAGGTTCCCAATCAGCTGCCAGAACTCGGAGAAAGTCAGCTCCTTGTCGTTGTTTTCATCCAGCGAGCCCATGAGCTGCTCGATCACCTCGGAGTCACTGCCGTTCTGCGGGTGATCACAGAGAGAGAGACCCGGATTATTACAAGATCACACCGAGCTGCAACATCAGCCACTCTGCAAGACTGTCCTGCCACCTAATGGTTGAGAGTAGTAACAAATAGAGCTGATGCACATATTAATTTATTGCTTCCTGAAGATAAAATCCTTCAAAAGGACATATTTGACCATATTTTATTATACTACGCATAGACAGGACAGCAGTGAAAAATAGAACTCTAATACTATCACTGCACTATAAAATGTATTAAATTTTATTAGTACACAGTATTTTGCATGCAAACATTCATCGACCGACTTATTTGTACACTCGTGTATGCAGAGATCCAGTCCAGCATAATACTTACACATTTGATGGTTAAATCTAGTTAAACATGCTATTTGCTTGCTTTTCCTTTTTTCCTCTTTTATATCAAATTAGACAAACTAAGTCATTTTAAGAGACTACCTTATTCTGGGCATTATGTAATACACAAATTTATGTCGAGAAATTACATTTGTTACACATTGATATACTTAATTGATTAACAGGAAGAGACTCTTGGAAGATTTAGAAGGAAAATTGTCCTGGTATATTGTTTTCTATCTTGCAGCATTAGACCACAT
>JAOXYL010000048.1:13788814-13793814 GCA_028564955.1 Terapon puta
AAGTCTTTCCACTTGCTGAGTAAATGTGTGGAATACCGGCAGGGAGATTTCAAAACAAATGGTTTAATTTCATTGCATTTTAAGGACAATGGTGGAGGTTTTTCAGTATTTCACTGTTCTCTCTTTCCTCTCTCATGACTGTCTGCTAGATATTTCATAGCAATTTGCACTCTGACTGGTGAAAACAGTATACAGAAAATGCTTGTATGGTGACTTGTTTGTAGAATTTGAAGAATGACAAGCTCTCGCTGGGGCGTCATGGCGACGACAGTTCTCAATCACTGCTTACATTCTCGTTCATCAGCATATCGGGTCAGTGACCGACTCCCACACCGGTCGGTTCGTGTATCAGGACAGGAGATGAAAGCGAGTGCGTGCCTGTGGACGTGTAAGCTCCTGCTCGGGAGTATTTAATCTGGATGTAAATATTTTAGTTTGGCATCATAGCTCTGATAATAGATGCCTGTCATGCCGAGGCTTTCACCTCCTGGTTCAGAATGAGCCAGGTACCGAAAATCACACATGCCTGGGTATCATTGTACATTTTTGCAAAGGTTCCATCAATGAAACACATCCTGATACTTAATACAATGAACATATTATAAAATCTTTGGGAATTTTCTCCATATGATGAATATATCAACCAAAGTGTTTGAAATAAAGACAGTCCTCACTTATTTAATGTTGAAAATTTTATTGAACTTAACACTGACTTCCTAAAAGAGGACATAACTGATGATGAAAACAATTAAAAATTATCCAAATTCATCAATACATCTGTCCATGCACATCTTGTCCTACAGTTGTCCCACAAAGACAAAAAAATACTTCTCAAATGTTGATTAAACTTTCAGAAATGTGGTTCATTAAAGGATTCATCTGTTCAAGCTTTCTTTCTTCTGATCCCTTTGGTCTAAAAACTGTCGAAAACAAAAAGTTTCTCTGTACAAACAGCAGAGAGCGTTTAACAAAAATCCGTTCAACACTTCACGTGTAAACCCTTTGACATTCATTCTCTGCTCTATAAGCAGCAGTAAAAGTACAAGTAGTGTAAACTTGTTTCTTCTTAGTCTTGCAAAGCAAAAGAAATCTAAGACATCTTGTCCAACCTAACATGTTTATCATATTAATATTAATAAAGGCACGTAAGCAGTAGCTGGCAAACTAAAATTCTGAAAACCAAAACAACTGACAACTTCACCATTTTCACACATTCAATGTGTACGGCCCCGGGCGCAGTCTGTGGTTCCTCTAGTTAAAAATAAGGAAAAGAGTTGCAGTGTACTGACAGAATAAATAAACATGAAACACTTCAAAAGCTTCTTTCAACCACTTAAGAATGAGAACCAACAATCACAATCGGTTGATTTTAACTTCACACCCACCTATAGAGGGAAAACATCACTAAAACAAACAAACAAACAAACAAAATCAGTCCTTTGTCTCAAAGACGTACCAAACACTGGCAAGCAGTTCTGCAGTATTATGTGTCTTTTTTTTTTTATAAACCATTTGTTTAGCTCGATCACCTTCAAATCTGAAAAAACAAAATGCAGCAGCTTCCTCTTTTCTCGAACTAAATACCAATATCACTTGTGTGCATGTCAGATAGCATCAACCTGCTGTCAAGATAAGCGGACAATCAATAGAAAAAAATGGTTTGGTTGCCATCCTCATTGATGGTAAATGAATGAATCCATAAAGTGAAAGTCTTTGGGGAAGACTACAAATAACTAAACTATTCTTTTTACTCTGAATGCTCTCGGATGCCCAGTGTATGTAGATTGTGGGTTGCAGGTCCCTGTGGCTACATAACAGAAATAAGAAGAAAACAAATGGTCTAAAAGAACATGTGTAAGTGGAAAGTGAGGAAACAACACTGCTGTAAATGTTAGAGAAAAAGTGCCAAAGTGGTTTAGCGGTCATAAATTTGGCTATGGCTATCGCTTTGTCCTATTGCTTTTTTTTTTTCTTTCTGCAGCAGCGCTGACATCTTACAAACTGGTTCCTGGTTGTTCCACACATCTGCCGTCAACTGGCAGTTTGGACTCAGAGACTGAACAGTCAAATCTAGAAATCAAACGCTACAGGGGTCTAAAACGGCACTCTGCGTGTGTGTGTGTGCGTGTGTGTGCCCAAATCCACCGAAAGAGCTGCTGACACAAAACTGGTCTGACCTGATCTGATTCTTATCACTGAAAGAAGCGGGATCTTCTCCTCTGGGATTGGGCAGTTACACCCGACTTGAGGCAAATGGTATCTGCAAAAAAATTCTCAGCATTTGTTTTAACCTGCTCGGAGTAGGGGGCAGGATGTTTACACACAGAAAGCAGAACGTCAAATAACAGAAAAATATTCAACTATTAATTTAACATGTCTTTCTGTGACTAAGAACTTATTTAATACTAAATGGACTATATGAATGTGTGAAATCCTTGAAATGTAGGAACAAATTTAATCCAGCACTCTGGTCCTCGGCAGAATTATTTGCAAATACCATCTCCTTAAAGCCCATTTTTTTATGTGATCTGAATATTATCACTTTGAATTTACATTATGAACTGCAACATGCACTACTGAGAAAACACTATACAGCAGAGGAAAACCCACACAACACATTACTGAAGGATTCTGCGTTAGGAGGCATGACCTGACAGAGGTAGGTAACAACAACTAAGTCTGAAATGACAAGTACAAGTCTAGCTTATAATTAAAGAGTCAGAGGGACATGTTTATGAGAGGCACAACCACTCTGTACCAGAAGCTACTACAATTACAGCTCTGAAGAGGAGAATGTAGGCAAGAAATGTCCTATAAAACCACCACTCGTGCTGCATCTTAGTGTTGTATTTCACTCCTTCTCCACTCTTTGTCTGTTCAAGCCGTGGCAGCAAACTTCCACAGGGCTTCCCGTTCGAACTCCTCCATCTCCTCTTCCAGGGAGTCGTCGTCCTTCTGCCCGCCGCCCTCTAAAACGTCCACCATGTCCTCCAGGATGTCCGCCACATCCTCGGCAAAGTCACTGAAAAGGACCCTGTCGTGGATGAACACGCCGTCCTCGAAGTACTCTGCGGTCAGCTTCCTGATCTTGTCCTTGCTCTCGGAGGAGGATCCCTCAAGCTTGCTCAGGTATCCCTCCAGCAGTTCCTCAAACTCGGGCAGCTCCACCGGGTAGAGCCCCTCCTTGCTGGCGCAGTGGTCCACGGAGCTGCAGCCCAGCTGTGGGCGGACGTTGCGTTGGAGCTTCTGCTCTTGGTCTCTCCAGAAGCCGTTTTGGTTGTGCTGATGGGCCTGACGGGGCTGGTGGTGGTGGTGGTGCTGCTGGTGATGGTTGTGGCTGTGGGAGTCCTTACCGGGCCGGCTGTGCCACGGCTTCTCCTTCCTCCTCTCCTCCCTGTCCATCCTGCGCTCCCCCTTCTTCCTCTCCCACTCGTCCTGGTGTCTCCTCCACGCCTCCTTGTGAGAGTTTTGCTTCTGGGACTTCCACTCCTTCTCCCTCTTCTCTTCTTTGTCCCTCCATCCTCCCTCTTTGCTGTGCTTCCAATCTTTCTCTCCTTTCCACTCCTTCTTTTCCTCCTTCTTCCAGTGGTCGTTGTTTTTGCCCTTGTTGCCTGTCCACTTGGACTCATGGGGCTTCTTCTTACCCCACCTCTCAACTTTGTCAGAAAGCTTCTTCTGGATCTCCTCCAAACTATCCCTCACTCGCTTCCTGTCGCCTCCATTTTTTTTCATCCCCTCCAGTCTCTTCCTGCTTTCCTCCAGAAGAACCTTCTGCCTCTGGAGCTCTTCCTTCAGCGTTCCTCTCTCATTTGTGTCCTTCCTCTTCTCAGGTCCAGCTGCTCTCTGGTTACTCTGACCATCTTTGTTGCCGGGCTGAGGGGCTGAGCTTGAGGTGCCCGGGGGCGTTTCCTGATCGTCTGTGAAGCATTCGAGATATCAAAGCTTTAACGGGTTTGGCAGAGTAAAAAGATTAACACTCCATGTTTATATCACAGTATCAAACTATATCCATTATCATTTAAGGAAATATTAACTAAAATAAATATGCAGCAGCACAGATTTCATTAAATATCAAAAAAGCTGGTTAACCTCCTGTTTGCCACATCCTACCTGTGAGCTGGTTGAGCTCGGTCACCCTGGCCCTCAGACCCTCCAGCTCTTTCTTCAACTCAGGCAGAGAGGACAGCTCCTCCTTCAGCTTTGCGTTTTCTTTTTCCAGGCCTGCTTGACTCTTCTCATCACCGCTTGCCGCTACTGCTTTCAAAGCTCTGTCCAATTCCTCTTTCTGAGACTAAGAAATGAAGAAAAAAATACAGATGCTCACAATGCAGCCTGTATATTGCGGTGCATTAAAGCATCGTGAAATGGTAATACTACATCATTAGAATCAGCTATGAGTGCTATACTGACCTGTAGCTGAGCCTCGAGCTGAGCGATCTGTTGGTTTTCCTGTGTCAGTTTATCCAATAGCTCTTTCATATCCTGTGGATCACTGCTAAGCCAGTCCTGGATTGAAAATCGTTGGCAAATGAATAAAACACATATTTTTAAATAATCCTATCTTTGGCATCGGTCTTTTAAGATTTGAGTTTTCTTTAAATACTACCGTATAAACAAGCACTGGACAACTTTTAACACTGAGATTGAGTAAGTGGAGTGAGAGACGGGGAGGAACAGACCTGGCTTTGTTCTCCGTCATTCAGTTCAGAGGCGTCAAAGTCACCTGTCAGAAAAGAACAACACATCTTTCACACAAGTCATACAACAGGCATGTTTATTGACACACAGCTGCCACACCGTCCTAGGACCGTGTAATATTTTGTTGTGAAGTGCATTCTATAAGCTCAGGCACTACAAGAGCACAATAAACAAACTTATTGCTTCCTTTAAGAATTTAAAATTCCATTAAAAAGTAGGATATGTTTTGCTTAACTAAACAAATTGCCCGCAAAAGGTAATTTCACCCTAATCTTCAGCACCCTCAACATCCAGTGAGTCCT
>JAOXYL010000048.1:13798814-13810417 GCA_028564955.1 Terapon puta
CCCAAACAGGATGTGGACTCAAACATTCAACAGACTTTTATCATTGTGGGAAACTTAAGGGTGCAAGTGCAGACCTGCCATATCTTAAATGAACTCAGAATTCATGGCCGTCCTCCAAAGTGCATCCAGGCGCACAGAGCCCCGGGCACAGTTCTCAGTCTAACTCTAGTCTCAGTCTTGCCCATGGACTTCACTGCATATGTATCTCAGTCCTACCTCGGGGGAGAGGAGGGTCCAGCTGTTGGTGGACGAGCCGCTGCTGCCTGTGCTGTTGCTGTTGTCAGACATCGCCCCCTTCAGGCTCCGCTCGGCACAGCACGGTGCAGACTCAGCCTTATGATATTCTGCAGACGACGACAGAAACAACGTGCTTTCATTGAACAAGCCTGATGCAAACACACAAACACACACACAGTGGCTTATGGGGGCCTGCACAATTATTCCAGATGTGATAATCTAAGTGCAACTTAGTTATGAGTGTAGATAAAAGGTGGGGTAAATATAAGTATGCACAGCTCTGAGCATGCAAATACACGCAAAATGACAGATCATGTCACGTTTGCTGCAGTATTTCGATGGTGGATATGTGAATGGTGGTCTAAGGGGGCACGGTTTCGGAATAATGGCACAACCCCGGAGCCAAATCACCGTGCACAAGGGATAAAGACCAGATTGTCGTTGATACAAGTTATGTAACGGTGTGGTGGCATCCGTGATATGCTGCTGCGCACTGAAAACAAAAAAAGGTCCGGCCACAGGAAACAGGAATCTCTTCAACGATGCTGCTTCCAGTCGACTCTTCATTCACATCCATCCACCCAGCTCAATCAGTGTGGCAGCAAAAAAAATGACCAAAAATGGGCAAACCCCGAGTCACGAGCGGCTCATTGATTCAGGACCGAGCAAACAAAAGCTTCATACTCACTCGTAGACAACACTGAGGTCGCTAAGCTTCCGTAAGGAGCCAAACGAAGGGGCTATGGTTGTTGTAGCAACCGTATTAAAGCTCCGGTCATGATGGTAAACAAAGGATGGTAGCATGAATATTCCCACTCTTCCGCGTTCTCACTCGGGCCCGACTAACAGAGAGCACTTCAAACAGCAGCTAGAGCCTGTCAAATGAAACACAAAGAAAACGCCTTATTTACCCTGCTTGCTTTACACCTCAGTCGCTGGCTGTGTGTGTGTTTTTTTTCTTCAAAAAGGTTTTGTTTTCCACTGAGGACAACGCTCTTCTCTTCCCGTGAACTTGGGAACTTTGGGAATTCCGAGCTGCGTCACGTCAACCGAGGCGCCCCTCGTCCAATGGGATTTCAGCTGCGGCCGCGCAACTCCCGCCTCCGGAGCGAGACTGAGCCAATCCGAGAGAAGTGTCGTGTCAGGGTAAAACGACGCACGTCGCGCCGTGATTGACGCCCGCAGGTGAAAGTGGCAGGTGATGGACACGGACCCTGCGCTTGGTTTTTAATAATTCAGCTTCATGTGTGAACCTCGCCCTCAACATGCAATGCCTGCACACACACAGGCAGTTATATATACACGGAGGGGAGAGGCAGTAGGGGCCAGCCGCGCACTGACACGTCGGCAGAACTATATTTGAACTGAGGGACTTACCGAAGCGGACAGCCCCTCCGCTCCGATTGCTCTAGTGTGGACATTAATTTCATCATCTGGCTCATTTTCTGCTAAAGTTAGAGTGTGTTTACTGTTTTCTCTGTGATAAGGCATATTTATTTTCACAGGTCTGTATTGCTGCTAAGAGAACACACAAAAACATGAGAGAGATTTAAAGAGTAAATGGATCCAGACTGTGGAGGAAATAAGAGATGTATTGTACTTAGGCACAGTTTTCAGGTACTTGCACTATACTTGAGTGTTTTAAGTCAACAAGTCATACACAGATACCGTACGTATTTTTACTACAATGACTTCACTTTCCATATACATATTGAAACTATAATAAACAAATAAATTATGACACTCGTATGTCACTTAACCTTATTGATCCCCAGGGGGTTATTCATAAGCTATGTAAGTACATAAAGTACATACATATAGCATATATAAAGTAAGCAGTCGCAACATTAAAGTGATAACACATTTACTATTAATAATCATAACCTGATAATATAGTGTATATACTCTGATATTGATCTGATACTGAACATTCTACATAAAGTGTAATATCAGTGTATTCTGTTAAAAGTGCTTTTGGACTATTACTGGAGTAAAATAGCACACTCAGGACTTTCACTTTTAATACTATTTTTTAACACTGTAGTATTGTTACTAAACATACAAACAGATTTATTTGTAGACTGCTGTGGTGCAGGAAGTACTTAGATCCTTTATTGGAGTAATCATGAATTAGAATAACCAAAATAATTCAAAGGAAAACAGCCAATCTTCACATTTGTGATAGATAGCAAGTAAATACCATCAAGAGTCTTTTGTTCATGTGTAGCAGTAAGGTCACGTGTAAACACTTAACTGCCCTACTGTTACAGAGCACTTTTCTAGTCTTTCAACCAGTCAAAGTGCTTAACAGTACAACTTATTCATCTCTTTCTCTCCCACATTCATACAGTGATGACTTCTATCTAGCTAATCAGACTCTAATGTGACTCTCTTTCACAAACATATACCAGTGGATATGCCTTTGGGAGCAATTTGAGGTTCAGAAGCTTTCCTAAGGCCGCGGATCAAACCATCAGTCTTCTGATTAGTGGATGACCTTCTCTTTCTCCATAGCTCAAAGCTGCCCTTTACTTATGTTTAGCTTGTTCAGGTCATCATCCCGATTAAAAGTTTACCAATTGTTGTTAGGGTTGCTTTTAAATGAAAGTAAAAGTCTCACAGTTCCTTGTTTTATTCTCTTTAGTGCCATCAATGGCAGTAAACTGTATTTACCTCACTAAATAGTTGATACATTCAAATGAAAATCTTTGAGATTATATCTTTGAAATGACAATTTCAAAAACATTCATTTTGTTGTATTTTGTGACACCTATGGCAGACAGTATTTACAAATGTGTCAATTTCAGTTTTCATTTTCTGCAGTTACCAAACTTTTCTGTGTTTGTTTGGTTATAGTAAGTTGAAGAGTGAGCCTCTTGTATTTAAAGACAAGCTGTGTGTTGCTTGCGATTTTTCTGTAAATGTTGCATAATACACTTGGGTTGTAATAATCCAAATGCTGCAGACTTTCATCAGTCTGCTGGAAGCTCAAACATCACTGTGTTAGTTCATTCAATGACTGATGAATTGTGACAGTGACTTAACAGACTTTTATTTAAATTAAAATCATTGAGATTACTGTATATACTTTAAATTCACAGTACAGAGACAAGATAGACAGAGATGAACTCTGATTGAATGTAATTGCAAACTATCATTAATTCACAACAGAGAGCATTATTTTTGGCTGCTCTGAAAGTATTATGTAATCCTATCTGTCTCTTTGTTTAATACATAAAGTAGTATCAAAATAATGAGTATATTAAGAGTTTTATGGAGAGGCATAACTAAGAACTTCTTGTGAAAAATCCATTGGTCAAAACCCACTAAACACGCTTGAAATTGATCACTAATAAAACAGTTAAGATAATCTGGGTCACTGGTTATGTAATAACATTAAAGTATGTCATGTTTTCATTGTGATACACACTTCCTGGAAATTCTGAGTTGTGGAGGTTTTTATCCAGACCAATCAGGTTGAGCTATAGCGACTACGACATTATTCTGCGACCGACAGGAGTCACCAATGGCGAGAGAGTTCTTCGGCTCGATTGACCAATGGGAGGAGAGGAGGCTCATTTGAACGGTGAAAAGCGGGATGGCAAACATTCGAGAGGGAAACAAAGAAGGAGTCAACACCTCGCTGCTGCTGGAGGACAAAACTGGAATAATTCACTTTTCCTCCCATAAGGAAACTTTGGCACTCGTATCAGGTAATTTTTTAATCGTCGCTGGTCGTGTCAAACTACGGTAGAAACCTTTAATTTGGTTTTTACTTGAGCGTAAGTGGCCGACGATGAGGCTTGTTTTCGGCTAAGTTCGGCGACGTTAGCCTGTTAGCCACACACGCTAAGTGATGCTAACTAAAAGTTGCAAGTCACTAAAATATGTCACTAATTTGCTTTTATTTCCGATTCTGACTAATGATAATAAACCCCTCTCCACCAGGTTCCCGTCATGTCTCACAAACAGATCTACTATTCTGACAAATACGACGATGATAAGTACGAGTACAGGTGTGTATGCCTCATGGTTCTACTGCTTGAAACTTTAACTTCAACTTTAACTGTCAGTGTGTCAGCCTTGTTTTGTAACCAATTTAACCACCTTACCGACGTGGCATGGCATCGCAGACAAGCTGTTATCACATTTGTAACACGATACATCATAATCCTATCTACGTGTTTCGTTATTTGTTTAATATCCGTCCTTCATCTATAGGCATGTAATGCTGCCCAAAGAAATAGCAAAGCGTGTACCCAAGACCCATCTGATGTCTGAGACCGAGTGGAGGAACCTGGGGGTCCAGCAGAGCCAAGGATGGGTGCATTATATGATCCACCAGCCAGGTATCTCGTGCTGTCATAAACCCAGGGCATATGTGTTAAATGTGCTAAATATGTTTGTCTGATCCATTTCTGATGAGTACGGATTTCTTTATCTTGTTTCCATCATCAATATACTACCACACAGATGGAAAATTTAGCACCTAAGCTAAAATATCATTAGTTCCTCAGTTAACGAGGATGCTCTTATTTATTACATTAATTGATTTATGATGATCATCATCTTTTGAGTTTGATCCATGAGTATCAGAAAAGTTTGAAAAATGATGGCATTGCGTCAAAGGTCAAGGTGTACACAAATTTCTTGTTTTGTCCACAACGTGGGACAAATAAAGGAAATCTGAATCTGAAAGCCCTGCTATCTTCAGTTTCTAGTCATAGAGGACTAAACAAGCCTGAAAGTATTCATGCTTGAAGACAAAACTTTTATTTTGAGTTTTGACACCTTTTTTCTTAAATGACTCCAAACAAATCAATTATTGCAGTTGTAAATATACACAAATGGGAAACAATATATGAATGTATTGCAGTTGTAATGGTTGATCACATTGACGTGTAAAGATTTTCTTTCCACAAAAGAAATTATGGTATACCTTGGCCATAATAAAAACACTTAATGGGACACTAGTTGTGTGTTTTGTGGAAACGCATAGCTGTGAATTCAGATAATTTTGGTGGCATTCACAATATTCATTTAATATCTATAAAACAGCATCAAGGTTAATCATCACAGTATATGGCACAGGATTGTACAGCAATCAATATAACTGATGCAGGAAAAAAGGTTAACTGTAGGGCAGAGTGACTATGAGCAACACAGTTTGCAAATATAATGTTGCATACTAAATCTCAATTTCAAAAACCACAAACTGAAACTAACTACGTTCAAATACTAACGACAGGTGTTGATGGCTGATATGCCTCTAATTTGCATGTCACTCAACTTGTCCACTGTAGCATTACTTGATTTGAAAATTGGAAGCCCCCTTTTGTCTTTTTTTATCTAGCTAATACAATTGTTAATTAAGAGACCCGCCCAGACTGACTTTCAGCCCGAAGATGAAAGCTAAAAGTCTGGGTAATGTTACACTTTATTTTGAAGAGGCGGTAAGTGGTTCAACAGATTTTGTGACCACAACCATATGGACAGTGGGTGTCAAACCCACCTGCACCTGTCTTTGAAAAATAATAGAACAGGAGTCAGATTTCTTCAAAAGGAATCAAAGCATCACAACCGTTAAGTATCATTGTCTTATGTGTGGTGTACCTTGTTCTCTCCTCCCCCAGAGCCGCACATCTTGCTGTTCCGCCGCCCTCTGCCCAGCCAAAAGTCGTAAAGAAAAGATGCTCTGGGTCCTCTGAAGATCAGTCCCACGTATGTGCCGCAGGTCAAATCATGAAAATGGGGATCATGGTGTCAGAATACCAGGCTCTTGTGTGGTAGGTGACTTACCTGGACTGATCACGTTGGACCTGGACAAAGACTATCACATCTATGAACAGTGGTTGTGGAACGGAGTATGCCTTGAAGGAAAAAAAAAAATCACCACCCTTCTCTTAGGGAAAAGACTTCTTCATGTGTTAACAGCGACACGTCGTCTGCCAGAAACCTTCAAATCAGCTCACACTGTCTTTTTGACTTATCCTATCTGTCCAACTTGCTGAACCTGCTTGGATATTCCAGCTTTTTTAGAACAATTGTTATAAGATGTGGGGGCGAAACTTGTTCAAACTTTTGAGTGATTCGAACAGAGTGCATTCTGGGTCAAGGTCGGATCAGAACACGAGCCAGATGTAGAATATTTGGATCCTAAATCAAGTTTGACTCTGAAACATCAAACTGCGGTTTGTAAATGACATGTTGCTGCTTGTTTTAAATGACACTGTAAATTGGCATTTAACAATTTTTGTCATGTGCATCGTCAGCCGCATCCATAAGAGTCGTCTATAAACTAGTTTTGATCCCTTTTTCCATAAGAGCATATTATGTTAGCTTTGGCACACTTTAAAACAAATCCCTTTGTCTGACTGTACCGGTGCGCTGCTCAGTATTTATGAATGTGTTGCCCTTTCTGAAATAAATGTAAACTTTTTAAATCTTATTAGTGTGGACTGTGGCAGTATTTGGTGTTAAACTACTGTTTGATCACACATAGCCACCTGACATATGAACTTACATTATGAAAAATAAAAACAAAAACAGAATGGTAGTTGATAGATTTGATGGCAGACACTACTGTAAAAAATGCTCTTATAGAACACATTTGAGTTGGAAATCCCATTTCATTTATTTTGGATACTGAATAGTATTGCACTTATTTTCATAGTGTTACTCGCTCTTAATACCTGCAACCGCTCTGACATTTTTATTTACCTTCTGTCCCTTTTTCTTTTTTTTTTTGTTTTTTTGTTTGAGGCAGTTTTTCACTTGAATAGTTCTGCGTCCTTGTGCCTTTTTTGTAAAATTTGCTTTTCTTTTTGGTTTTACCCAACAAACTTAGTTTTTATAATTACATGTGTCGGTATAAAGCTGTTCTATGTTCCAGACTGATTAAAAATCAAAATGGGTAAAATTATGATGCATTTAGTCTGTGAAACCTCTGAAATTAAATCTGATGGATCTGTGACTTTGGTAATCTACAAAATGACACTAGAATATCGAATTGCAACAGATGGAGTGTGGAGGCTCCATTTGCATTACAACATGACGCAGCACCATCAAACTGCAAACTTTTACTCAATCAGGATGGCAATTTTTTCAAAAATGTAACTGAGTGTTATTTGAGTAATGCTGGCAAATTTACAGAAGTCTTTTTTTTTTCTTGGAAAAGTGCTCTGTTTTTGCTTCAGTCATGTAATGGTTTGTGCAAACAAATCAACTGAACAGCAACCTAAAATTGTTTTTATACTCATTAATAGTCATTTGCACACAACTTTCCTGTGTCTGTTAAAATAAAGGAGAAAAATGACGTCCAAAATGTGACACACATTTGAATCGCCCTTCCTGCTTTATTATTTTTTTTTATTAATTCCTGAGCTGTGTGGTGGGATGCACAGTGGAAAAATAACTGTTGGACAACCAGAAATCAACAATGTATACCATCTGATGGCATTATCATTAAAATCAACAAGATGTTTTCACTGTAAATATACACACAGTATAACAGATTGGATTTAATTATGATCTGTGAAAGCGACACAGGAAATACAATCAGGCTCACTGCAACAGCACTTCTAAGTGTTGTTTTAACACTGCTTTACTCTTACTTTGGAGAACCTTGATGTGCTTTTTCTTTGGCCTACATGATATTTTGTATCAATCACTGATCAAGAATGAAACTTCTGAAAGGATGATGACTTCTCCCTGTTGACAACACCAGATCTGTGGTGTTCATACGATTTTTCCATTTTGACACATTTTGCATGTGTTCTCCTGTGCGTAGCTCCATTTCCAAATCAACATGTATGTCACTGGAACAAGTGTGAGCCAGAGCTAAGCTGTAAAGCTGCCGTGTGTACGATAATCAGGTGTTGGGGCACATCACCTTACCTGTTGCTGTGAAATGTGACGAGCCCGGCTGGGATAAAGCTGTGATCTGACAAAATACGCAGGCATGTACGCCAGACGGCACACTTCCGTGAATGTGTGATATTATGGTACACAGTTGGTGTTCTTCCAGCGGCACAGTGATGCTGCATCTGTTGTCTGGCACTGTGACTGGGCTCCTGTCTTTCTTATTAGATGCCTGTGATATTGCCAGTCTAACAATTCCAGTGTCCCCTGCTTCATGTGCATTATGGGGCTCATCTACCGGTAAATGTCTCTGTGAGCTTAATGGACAAAATGTTTTACTGAATGGACAAGTCATTATGGTGGCGTACGTGCATAAAGGGAAAAGCAGGCGCAGCATCTGCCACACATTTAAAAGTTACACTTGGAGTAAACGACTGGTGGATTATTGCTGTGCAGAGGTTTTAATGAACAGACCAAAACAACAACACAATTTGGCGATTTTTAACACAATTCAACTCGTCATAAAAAGTTTTATAAAAGTTGTCAGGTTTCTCTGATCATTTTAACCCTGCAAGTTGTCTTTGAACTGACTTTGCCTGCAGTGGTTGCTCAGTTAAAAGCCAAAAGACCCTGACAGATGGATGCATATAAAAATGTTACAAAGGCAAACTAACAAATTACACCTACTTACAATTACCTACACCATAAACATGGCACCACTGATTAGACAAGAGTAAGAATTGTGATTGTAAAATGACTGTTATTGCTACAGAAAGCATTATCATCATCGTTATTGTAAATTAACCTGTAGTTTATTTTCTTCATTCATCATTTAGTCTACAAAAATAATGAAAAATGTCACATATCCTCATTTGGTTAGTCTGAAAAGGAGATCAAAACTCAAAGATTTTTCAGTGTTCCATCACATAAGGAGCATACTCAGTAAATTCTCATTGTTTTTCAGGGGCCTCCAAATCCCAGCAGCGTCCCTGGAGTCCCTCTTGATTTGGTATATGTCTTATTTGTTTTTGATTTTTTTTTTTGTAGATACAGAACACATAAAAAGATACATAAAAGAGAACTTCCTATTTCTGTGAGCATTTAGTTGCTTCAGGCTGAATCCTTCTCGGCACTGATAATCAGAGCGAGATGAAGTATAATCCATTCACAAAAACAGTTCTGTGCCAAAATGAAAGTCCTCTTTCAAATGCTGTGGGCCATCAAAAGGCCACGAAAACATCTCAGTTCTGACGCGCCACTTCTCTAGAAGCTTCTCACTTTGGACTGCGGAGGGCAGTACAGCACCACAACAGAGGGGGAGGCCACAATCTACACAAATCGCATATATGCTGCATTTAATAGAAGAATGTAAACAAAATCTTTTTCGACAGAGGGTTACATTTAGACTCAATCTGCACTTTGTATTTGTCTGCATCACATTTGTGAAACCCTCTCTCTAATGTGCTGTTTTCTCTGGTCTAACAAAAGCAAATCTGTGTGTCCCAGATGCACGTAGACCAACAGTGGGAGCAAACAGGGCTCTTGGCGACAGTCAGACACCGCGGGTAGTAACTGCACAACTTGGAAAGTCACGGGTAATGGAGGAAAGAAAATGTTGAGTGAATCACAGGGAGATTTTTGACAATTTCTGGAAAAATGTTGCCGAGGTAATCACCAGGGATGTGACGGTCAGCAATCTGAGCCTCCTGCTGAGTTCCAGAGATGTGTGGTGGGCAGACTAAGATGTTTGACGCCTTAAGGTGGAAAAAATCGCCTTCGCGCCTGCCAGAGGTATCTATGAATCATGCTGAAAATTGGTTCGTGTTGGAGTCTTAAATGATAACCCAAATCTCTTTTCACAGAATAACCAGGTGCAGCAAAATAATGATCCAGTTTATCAGGCGGGTCACCTTTCATCAAATAATACCATTACTGACGTTACTGTGCTCGTTTTCAGAGATATTTACACCCGAGGTTTCACTCTGAACAGAAATCGGGGGAACAAAGAGTGGTTGAAATTTATGCTGCAACTAACAGTCATCTCCTTTGATTAAGCTTCAGATAATTGTCTAAATTAAACGGTTAATGATTTGGTGTATAAAATGTCAGGAAATGCCTGTTACAGTTTCATCAGTTTCAAAGTGACGTCAAATGTTTTGTTGAATTAAATCAGAGAAAGAGAAGCAGGAAATTCTCATCTGGGAAGTTGGAGCTAGTGAATAAATGAATGAATATACACATGAATAAATGGAGAAAGATAATTTAGCCAATTTAAGTTAGTGGTTCTCAAACCTCTGGCAGGGTCCCCTATGGAAATGTATTCCCTCCTATTTATACCAATTATTTTTTTTCATCATCCATTAACACTACACTTGTTAAAAAAAGTGCCAAGTTGAACTTTTGAAATAACATTATCTTGATCAGTGCTGCCCAGGCCTCCCTCAGGGTTGTAAGATGATCAGGAACAAAATAATAAACAGCCGCATAAAATCATTTCTTTTAATTGTTTCTCCAGTCTTTGCTCTCTTGTCAAATACTGTAGACTTTTTCCTCCCCAGACTTCTAAAACCATTCAAATGAAATGATCTCTCTCTATGACGCAATCTGCAGTTTCTGTTGTGCACATCAGAAATGCAACATATGGATTTTACAAACAGAAGACGCTCTCACTCACAAAGGACATCTTGCTCTCCAGCCTTTGTGAATTTTAGTAACAGCTCTGTTAATGGCGTCTCATTTTCCCTCTCTTTCAGAAATCGGCCTGCGTTGTTCTTTACGTGTTGTTCTGTCTGAATAAATCTTGATAGCCCCGCGGCATCAATGCACTCCTCTCTGGTTATTGTTCGCAAATCAGATTCATTCGACTTAATATACCATCCAGCTTCCCCTGGTGACGCACACACCCTCTTGTAATGGATCTGTGCTCGCCCCGGTCATGATGCCCCCACTGAACATCCCCAGGTCAATATGCCACCAACGCAGTAATGGGTTGATATTACTCAGTATCAGTGGGTAGAAAACTGCACAAAGCCTCACGCTGATTTTGGCCTCCGAGATACAATACGGTTGTGACCTGTTATAATGTATTTTATGTTCTTTTTAAGCTGACATGTCACTGCTTGTTACTGACTTTTAAAAATTTATATACTTTGTAGTATGGAGTTGTATATATTTTATACAACTAAATATAAATCTGACAGGTTTAGAGTAAAATTGAGCCTGTTGTGTCTACATAATAAAAAACCTAGTGATCTAAAATAACAATAATAACAATAAATAACTTTTTTTATTGATTAATAATCCAACAGTTATGTAAAAAAGACATTGCTTCTGGGTAAAGTTAACCCAGTATCGTGGTTGACACAAACCTGAAAATGATGCTTTTGTTGATCTCTAATGGTTACATTTTTCAACTTGCTGTCGTGATGTATGGGTGTATTCGAGGACCATGAAATCATCGTTGGGCGTGGTCACATATGCAGCAGAGCACAATTTCGACCACACTC
>JAOXYL010000048.1:13810517-13821698 GCA_028564955.1 Terapon puta
GACATAGTCTTGTAAATCACTCTTCATGTTAACAAGTAATAAAGCCTTAAAGACTTTTCACTTTACACTTTGGTGGCTGCGAGCTGTAAAAACTGCCAATTAATGATATCGTTAGACGCAGACCTGAGACCTTCCATTATCAACATTTATAAAGCACGACAAAATGATCATGACAAAGAATCGTGGTTTGGTTCTAGTTCAGTGCTGGGAATCGACATTGCACTTCAATTCAATAACGAAATCGCCTAAAAGAGCTCTGAAGTGTTCTTAAGTTTAGCCAGGTATATGAATAATTTAAAGTAAAATGAAGTGTGGGGAAAGGAAAGTGTGATTGAGGATAACGGGCTGTGAAGATGAGCTCCGTTAAGGGCCAGAGGAGGGAAAATTTTACACCGAGAAGAGGAGGTGAGACACAAAGAGACGGAGCCGAACAGGGCGAAGCGCTGGTCTTTACAAGGGCAGTTAGGAGAGGGATGTGAATGCAAAAGAAACACAAAAAAAGGGAGAGTCGGCGAGAGAAAGACGCAGGGCGAGAGAGAGGAGAAAAAGAAGGTCAGACGGGGAGATGGAAAGTGCTCTAGCGAGAAGGGGTATTTATGTCTGGGTGTCGTCGGCACAGCGGGGCGCCTCCTAAAAGGAAGCCAAGTTTGATACAGAGTGCGAGAGAAGAGAGAGCTGCTGTTTGAAAGACGGCTGATGGAACAAAGAGCCCAAAATTGCTCCATTAGACTGTCCAGAGAATCATATTCTAAAAATGAATTTTAGAGCAGCGCGAAATAATTCATAAGACTAATCTATCAAAGTATACAAAAGAAAAAAAAAAAAAAAAACGGGATTCATTCTAAGGTTAATATTCTGTGAAACAACAAACTGTCTGGGATAAATTAATCTTTGAATAATACATTTTGCAAAATGTATAATTTAGTTAATGTGATTTACTGATTTGCTTCGGACTGATACTGTCAGGGAAAATGAAAATATGAAATGATCTCCCACCCCATAAGACACATGACATGAGACCTTGGGGCCAGAAGGGCAATTCTGGCAGAAATGAGTATCATTTATTAAATTAAAGCTCCTGGTGGGATCTGTCCAGAGGCAAAGGCACACTGCTGAGCACATTATAGAAGACAAAAAGAAATGGAAAATAACTTGTTTCAAGTTTTAATACAATATATGAAAATCCCCCACTGTGCATTTCTTACATGGCATGTTTCTTTTCCAGAAAATGAAAAGCCAAAAGGGGTGAACTTCACTCACTGTGACAGCTTGTTGGTGCCCCTGGAAAGTTTTACATAACCTTGTCTGAAGTTGCTTTAACTTTTCAAAGGGGCCTTAAATACTGTGTAAGTTTGGTAGACTCTGAAGTTATATTGAGACATTTTAAATGACTTTTGTGTGAATGAATTTGAAAATATGAATATGAAAGTCAGAGACAGAATAAACGACTGATTCAAGCGCTTATTGCCAAAATTTCAACCCTGCCCTTTGTCTAAAATGGCATTTAAGAAACTATTTTTGTCAGGGGTGTTTTCTCAGATAACATTTAAAACAATCAATGATTCAGTCTAGTGTTTACCAGTCCCAATTTTACAGAGAATTAGTCCTGCAGGACTAAATGAGGACATGAATTAAACTTCCAAGGAGCCGTGTTTAACACCACATTAATGTTGTTGAGCCGTGGCAATATTGTAGAAATTGAGTGAAAGTAATAACCGTATTGCAAATACAGAGACCTCTGAGCAAAGTCTCTGACATTTTGCACTGAAGTCGCTCTGCATTTCATCTGAAACGATGTGGAATCCTGGTGTGACAGCATAAAATGATTGATTTTGAATCCTTTGTTTTGAACTTTAGCAGCCTACCAAAAGTATTCGCGTTAATTGAAATTTGTGGCTTTAAGTTATTGAATCACAGGATGCCGGCTGGACTTGTACTGGTGCGACAGATCCAAACAGCACCCCGAGACCCGATGTAGTCCGCACAGCTTAATGTAGCGTCCTTACCATTTCCTCATCCCGTCCTTGTTCCGCTGCTCACTGGGCAGAGCTTATTCACTAAAGATCACAAATGAGTTCACCCACTTAAGTGCAACGGGAACCTACTGCAAGAGGTTAAAGCCTGCGCCCGCTCTAACTCATCCACCTCCGCCTCCACCAATCACTCCCGTTGATATAAAAGTCTTCTAATGGAGTCAGTCGGTCAGGCATTGATCCGGTCTGAGCAGCGACTCTGGCACCTCTGGCGATACCGATTTTAAGACGTTTGGTTATGGACACGTTGCCGGTTAGATGGATCGATCTAACCTCGCAGACGTTGCTCGCTGGACTTGAGGGCGTGTTGGTGTGAGAGTTGTTCTGTGCGGCGGCCCTATTGAAAAGGATATCGAGATTGGCAGGGAGAGTTCTTTCATGAGCTGGCCTGTTGGGACTACGAGCGCCACACCAAGTCCTACAGCGGAAAAAAAAAATCAGTAATGCCTGTCGATATGAGCAGCAGGGGTCAAACGGCCTGTCCTTATAGTGCTGCACTGTAAACACAATACACTGCGTCTCAGAGTCTCTTAGTTTCTCGTCCGTCATTCCCCGGAGGTAGCTTTGAGGCTGACAGAAATATTATCCAACCATATTTTTGGATTACGTCCTGAGACTCTATTCAAAGGGAATACTGCTCAAAATGAAATCAGCCTTAAACACTGTGGCACTGGCTCATGTATTTTCAAGAGCTCTTTGTGAGAGGTGGGTTATAAATCAATTTTAGGATCGACCGAGCACTTTATCTTGATTTTCAACCTTGGCAGATCCTTTAGGGGTCTTTTAAACATTAGTATATTTCTTGCACTGGCGAGTGGCGGTCGAAGCGTCTGACTGCTCTCTTTATGTAGAACAAGGCAACTCAATCTGGGCTGATTCAGTGCCTCGCTTGTATAAATGAGGCATATTAAACCGCACCTGTTGATGGGATGTTGGGAGCAAATGGAGTGCGTGTGATTGTGCGTATGCGCGGCGCATCGATCCAGCTGGAGGAGAGCTGGGGAGGACTTCCACATGGCCTTGATGTGTGAGATGCCGTCTGGACCTGGAGACTGCACTATTGATCAGCATGTCGAGTCTTAAGTAGCCTCTCCATTCAGGCCCCTTGACGGCAACACACTTCCAAAATGACAGTAATCAATGGAAATGGTTAAATGACCCCACACAACTCAAACATTATGAATTGCCTTGGCACCGCGGATTTATCTTTGCGGATTATGGAGCACGGTCTGACTTATTGACCACTCGTGAGGCTACTTACCCTCCCTCAGGATAGACATTGTGTCAAACGAGAGCTTTGTATTTATGAACTATACTCCCAGTGAGTCAGTGAATCTTTACTTCTGTCCCCTCGGTGCTGCAAAAGACCCTCTTTGCATGATAGATAGGCAATATATGAGCCATTTTCCCCTTTTCACTCCTCACTGCTTGTAATCCAAACACATTTGAGTGTGATGGTTGTCAAATGGTAGCGGGTAATCAGACACAGACAAAAATGAATAATGCATCACAATATGTCTGGCTATCATTGTGTTGATTATTGTCAGAACGAGCCCGAGCGCTGTTGTTGAAATAAAAAGACATTCAGCACAGCTCAAACATCACGCGCAACAGAAAAATATACATCGTCAGCCTTCCTCTAACACGCAGTTAGAATGTGCTGCAGCAAAATAGAAGAAAGTTATAAAAAGACAGAACTGCAATTGTCACTTCCTTCCCCCATATATTGTAAGCTCAAGAGGCAGGGAGGTAGTCAAGTCGTCTATCACTTCACTTTGCCCCAGTAGTGTAGACACATTGACAAACAGTATAACGCAGAGAATTGAGATTGATACAACCGTAGAGACACTCAGAAGGCTATGGACATGACAAAAGAGACCACAGCAGCGGCAATGTCTTCTCGCCAAAAGCTCATGCACACAACGGCTATGGACAAGCGATCAAGACGGAGCGGACATGCCAGAATGTGCAGACTGCGAAAGCGAAATTCAGATCTCTCTGTAGGTACAAATTATGACATCTGTCATTAGACAAAGCAAAAATGGCAGATGGGTGCAAAAAAAAATGTTGGAATCTGCAACAATTCTCCCCTTTGATTCATGCGACGTGGAATCGTGCGAGTGGCGTGGTGATTTGTGAGGATCATTACGGCGAGAGGACGGTGTTCAGGAGGAGGACTTCTCACATCGCCGAGCGTGACAAAGACGGAGAGTGAAAGGAGCGAAAGTGTGAGGAACTAATTGTGAAAACGACAGCGGCATTTAGCCACTGTTAAACAGCAAGCAGAACTAAAAGGTGGCTTGCTTGCTGCAGAAAGGGCGCTTTATTGAGCTGTTAGCCATTAGAGAGCAAAAAAAAAAAAAAGAGAGAAGGCCATTCTCGTCTAGCCGGTGTTGTACTATTAGTGGCCTATCTAGGAATTAAAGTGAATTGAACTCTGCACGGTTGAGAGCTGTAGCATAATGAGAGCCATATAGGGAAGAATGGACATGTATGATAAAGTGGCATGGATGTCCGCAGCATGCATATGAAAACTATAATCTTTTCCGACAAGAGTTTGACATTTTGGTGCGGATATTGCAATTTTTCAGCGCGTTACATGATGACAAGCCCTCTCCATTTTTATCTAAGCCTTAATGCTTTTAGCCCCACTTTCTGAATTAGCTGTCAGCCAGTGTGGGCTCCTTCTCAATGCTTCTTTGGTGCTCAAATGACTGAATTAGGCTCTACCTTTAAAGATAATTGCTTAATTGGGGTCTTTTCATATGCTGTCGGTAGCTGAGGACCTGAGAAAGGCTCTGATAACTCTGTAATTATGCGGCCATGGCAGATATACGCATTTGCGGCAGGGCTGTGAAGAATGAGCTGACAGCCTCGCGCTCTCCCTGCGTCCACTCTCCCCCTTCCGTGGACTCTGAGATACAGCCGAAATTGCGGGGCCTCTTTCAATACAAACGCGCGGGTATTTGCGCGCGTGTCTGCCTGAGTGTGCTTCTGTATTGTCAGGACTCATGACTGTATCTCAGTGTATGAATGAGATGTCAGAGCACGTCTGAATCCAGCTCGGCTTCAGGTATGTCTGAAGAAAAAAAAAAACAACAACAAAAAAAAAACTTTGCCTCTGCTTTTATTCCTGCTGCACCGCCACTGTCTTCTCTTTGAAAGGGGGGGAGAACACTATTACATGGTACATCTTCTTCCTTTCTGGTACAGCTCTTGGATACAAAGTGTCAGATGAAGTCTATTTGTGTAAGCTGTTTTTCTGGTGGGGGACGAGGGATTGGGTGGGGAGGGATTGGGTGGGGAGGGAGGGGGGCATCACATACATGTCGGCAGGCTTCACCTGAGCCTTGGCTTGACTGTCAATATAACACTGCCCGCAGAGAGTAGAGGAGATGTACTGTGGTGGGGAGAGAGCGGGGAGGGAGGTAAATACAGTTATGGTCTGAGGTGAATAACAGTAAGGTGTCAGCAGAGGAAGAAGATGGAGCCACAAGGAGGGATGGAGGATGAGAGGCAACATGGAGGGGGCAAGGAGCACTGGAGTCACCAGGGGAAGAACCAGGGCGGCGGGCGGGGTGGAGGGGTGGGGGGGGATTAGTTTTGCTCCGGTAACGACAGATCATAAAAACACGAAGGGGAGGAAAGAGGAGAAGAAAAGGAGAGAAGGGGGGAGGATTAGTGCCACTTCAGGAATGACAGAACATGGGGGAGTGAGAGAAAGAGGAGTGGGACGGGAGATGGGAGGAATCCTGGGAGTTTAGTTAGGATTAGTTTTGCCTCAGGGACCGGGGATTGAATGAGGGAGAGGGAGTTGGGTGATCTGGGTGGCGTCACAGAAACAAAACCTCTTATCAATCAATTGTTGACAAAGTGAGACCCAGAGCAATCTCTCTCTCCCTCTCACCCTGCACTCCCAGCCCTCTGGGATGTGTATATTTACTGGACGTCACTGGCAGCACACTTTTATGACTAATGATGCAGCGGTAAATAAAAGCGTTGCGCCGCAGTCAGTGACCATAATAACAAATCCGGTGTTAAATCGATACCTTCCCAGATTGTTATTTTGAATAAGTTAAAAGGAACAATCCGGTTTTCCAGAAGACATGAGCAAAAATAAGAGAAATCTCTGAGATCATAAACACATTTTTATGAAGCAGATATATGTATCTTCTCCCCGTCTGAGGTTGCGACCCACTGTTGCACATTAATTTTCTATCCTGTTGTAAAACAGCGGGTAAACAGAGTCTGCCTGGCCAGAAAACGTGTCAAGTCACCGTATCAGCAGATTCAAATTTTCTCTTTGTTTTCCAGAGATAGTCCGTCCCTAAAAATCACGACTAATTACCTCCATCAGTCCAAAACAAGAAACTAGTTTGCAGCGCATGAATCAGAATGAGCATCTACAGCTGTTCCTTTTTCGGTTGGCAGGAATCTCTTGTTGCCCCTGTTTTGCCTTGGAAATGAAAGATTTGCTTGTGAGATATTTCTTCCTTTTATTGAGGCCATCGGGGGAGCCTTTAACACAGAAATAGTGCTCAACCGGGTGTTCTTTCCTGTGATAGAGTGTATGAGGATGATGCAACAACAAAACATTTGTGCTGTCTGAAGTTTTCTTCAAAGTTATATGGATATAAGGGGAAAAATGAGATAACAAGAAAGATTGCTAACTAACTCCCCAGTTATTAGGGGCTCTGCATAGCAGCCAAAAAGCGAACAAATAGCCGTGCTTAATGGGAATAAACACCGCGGCTGGATCATATCTTTGGCTAATCAAGTTTCTTGGATGAAACCGATTCCAGGAAAATATGGCAACCACAGATGTCTTCTGTTTTTCTATGCCAAAATTTACATGTAGTGAGAGGCGACTGACACGTTGCCAAGACAGGTGAATGTTTCTATGAAGCTGCATGTACTCTCTTCATTCTGTGGCCTGACAGGAAGTGACTGGGGAGGAAAGAAAAAGGGAGCGAGAAAGCGGTACGACGGGTAACTACGACTGGCCCATTAACGGGGCTGGTTGTCAGTGTCAGTGGGCTCAGCTGTGGACAGTGGGCAACAGCAGTTGCAGAGGAACATTGTTAAAAAGGAGCAGCACTGTCAGATCTGGACATTCTCCTAAAGTGTACATGGCTGAGGTCACAGGGCACATGGTTAACACTAGCAAAAGAGAATAACAAGTCCGGCGCTTTGTACAGATTGACTCTGAAGACTGTCCCAATGTGAATATCAAACCTCCACCGTGACAAATAGGCAAAGAGAGCGAGGGATGAAGGGCCAGACGAGAGTTGTGAAAAGAGGGAAACACGAGTGAATTGATGGAAAGAGGTTGCTACTGGAGGAAGGGAGGGTGAGAGAGAGAGAGAGAGAGAGCAAGAGGACTTCAGGCAGATGGAGAGAGGTGACAGTGCAGCGAAGGGGAGAGAGCGAACGAGAGAAAGAGAGACAGAAAGGGGGAAGGTTTGTGTTTAATTAGCGGCCCTGGAGAGTGTCTTGCTTGAGCCAAGAAGGAACATGGGATGTTCTCTAATTGGCCCTGCTCTGTGGAGAGGGAGGGAAGGAGGAGAAGCTGGAAGGAGAGGAGACAGACACAAGAGGGAGGAGAAGAAAAGGAGGAGGAATGACTGGACTTTTTGTCTGCTCGGCCGCACGTGTATGTGAGCAATCTGTTGCGTGTGCATTTGTCCACAGAGATGAAACCCTACTTTTACTCATTAAAGCTTACTCGTGTGTTGTGTAATTGAGCTGCATGATATACTGTAGTAAGATATGTTGTGTTGGTTGGAATAGTTTCAGTATATAGCTTTGAACTGCTGCAGAGTTTTTATAAGCTTATCATTAAATATGCATTTGCATCATCATTCACAGCTCTATAACTGCTAATATTGTTTATGCGGCACCTTTAAATGACAGTTTGACATCATACACTCAGATGAGAAACATTAACACTGTCATTTGTCCATTGATATATGCAGCTAGAGCCAGATGACAATTAGCTCAGCTTCCCATAAAGACTCCAAACTTCAAGAGACTGTATTGTTTTATCATGTTTTCACCTGAGGAAATCAAGATCGGTGACATAAGCATAAATATATGTTAACAATATGTACACAAACATCCATACATTCAAGGTAGCAGCAGAAATGTACAACGTGGGGGTGGGTCGAAGGAATTTGGGGAAACTGCCCGAGTTACGATCACAGCTGCCTCCAGGGCCAATTTAGCTTTAGCTCGCAGTGATATGTTTCTCTGAGGCTGCAGTCCTGTCCGCCTGGAGAAGAGAGCGTCTACTCTATCACCGCATCTGGTATGTTGTTGTCCAGCCAGGTCTCGGTAACAGTTGACACACAGCTGTCGATCTTTTCAGGGACGATTCTCAGCTTCAACTCGTCCATTTTGTTGACGAGTGACCTGGCGTTTGTGAGGAAGAGACTGGGAAGAGCCGATGTGTATGAGTTAGCCTAACACGCAGGCCGCCCCTCTTGCCCCACTTTTGTTTACAATGCATCCTCTGTCTCCTTGGCAACAGAGGGACCTCGAAAGCGGTCCGCTGAATCTCCAGCAGTAGGAAATCCAACCCAAGAAGTGCTCTCCCCAGTGTCCAACAGTCCAGCCCCACCACATACAAGTGTAGGCACCTGAAAGATCACCAAAAACACACACACACACACAAATAGCCCAAGCCACTGCATGTCCATGCGCTGCCATGGTTGCCAAGCAACAGTCCAGTGCATTAAAAATACAACTTTTGTTTTTTCCTTTTTAAACTTTTTTCACTTTACACTCTATTTTTGTACTTTTTAAATAGGTGAAATGATGTATGTATGATGTGTGTGTGGCAGTGTGTGTGTGTGTAATGTCTAAGGAGCTATATTCATGTAGGTGGTATGGATAGAGAGAGAAATAGGTGGTATAGAGTGATGTACTATATGGTATACATGATAGTGGGCGGTACATTTCAAGTAGTGGGCGGGGCTGATAAATTGATAGGTGTAGCATGAGGAGACAGCTATAAAAATACACAACTTTCTAAAGATGTTATTGTTACACGTTGACGTATTTCACAGTTATGTGTGTGTGTGTAGGTGTGTGTGTCTGTGTGTGTGCTTTTGCTGCACAGGGTCAAGGAGAAACTTGGTTGCCATGCCACGCAACACAGAGGAGAGGAGACAAAGCTCAGAGGATATGAATAAGGGAGCAGGAGAGATGGATGAGGGGAGTTGGGAGAGGCAGGAGAGAGACAGAGATGGATGGAGTGAAGAGTCTGGCTGTACAGGGGCACAGCCACGGAGAGAGACAATTCACAGATGCACTGAGGAGATCCGGGAGAGGCTTTGGAAAAATGACAAGTCAAGAAGTTGGGGAAGGAGGGATAATGAGCAAAGACAGAGAGGAAAGGAGCGTGTGCGAAAGGGAGAGACCGAGGCCAAGAGGGAGACGTGGAGAAAAAAAGAAAAAGAAAAGGGAAATTTATTGGAGAGAATTCGGGAAAGGAGACGCAGAGGTGTGGGGCAGAAAGATCCAAAAATAAGAAGATCCACTAAATGTTCTGAGAGGATAACTGTGACAGAAAAGGAAAAAGAAATAGAAATAGACTCCAGAGGGAGACGGGACCGTTCAGAAACAAATCAGGCCAGCTCAGCACGTTCTTCGTCATCCACCCCATTTAAGATGGTGGCATTATTCCAACCGTCGCCCTAATCAATACATGTGACAGTGTATTGGTGATAAATCAAAGTGCCAGGACAGAATTGATCAGACTCAGTCAAATGTGACATAAACAAGGCCTCGCGATCGATATGATGTTAGTGTATTCAGTCCAAGACAAACACTCTGTATCTCAATTAACGGCTCATTTTGCCACTGTATACTTTGATAAACAGAGTAATTTACAGACACCTAAACAGCAGCAGCATGCAGGATGATGTGTGGGCACAATCACTAGCCAAGTAGTGACCTGTGTCTTATTATTAACTCTGAATTATGTATGCCTTTACCTCACTACCCTTTAGACAAGAAAAAAACAGCATATTGAGCTGTCACTTTTATGTGCTTTGTTTCCTTTTGTCGTGTACGGAACGGGGAAAAAAAAGCAAATAACCAGGAACAAGTATAATATAGGTCTAAAAAACATATATAGCAGAGGCATTTAAGAGAGCGCCTTACTGACGAGACAATCAGCAGAGAAATGGGAGCTGGGGACTTTTCTTCCCTGCAAAGTTAATAACACCGCACGGCAAAACAATCAGATAGCGAAGAGCCACAAGAGGTGCCTTAATTATAGGTAGGAGCTAATTATGCTAGATTGAAGTTATGCTTGCTGCACAGATGTCACCACATAATGAGACAGAGTAGGGCGAGGGTCATGGCGAAGGTGCACGAGGCAACGGACCACACGTCTCGATGCCGAGGTCGCGCCAGATCCAGACGCAGATTTTAAAATCTTCATTAAAGCTGAGATAATTGTGCGGCCTATTGGATGTAAATGAAGCCTGAAGATCGATTCCCCCCAACACTTGGTGCGGTCTAATGGAGAAAAGAGTGACGCTGATACATGGTTAAAACCACACTGCTCCGCATTACGGATAACCCTTGCTAACCCTGTGCACCCGCTACACCTGCAATTAAACGATAATGCCTGCGGGAGTGGGAGTGAGAGAAAGGGGCCCGCTGCTCAAAGCACAGATGCTTCTATCACCGCTAAATGATATTCTGTCTGACCTCGGGTGTAGCTATCCGCGGCACATTGGGAGCTCCCGGAGCTGTAATGCACCATTATGATATCGAACGGCCGATAGTTACCCCCACCCCGCCTCAACACACCCACACACACACACACACCTAACACCACCCCCACCGGCCTCCACACAAACCCCCTCAGCTCCTTCCTCCTTCCACCCCATTCAATGTAGAGAGGCATCGAATGGGAAAGCGTTAGCGTGATTTCCAGGAGTTGAAAACCCCGAGGAGAGAGCAGAATGGCTAAATTGACCAGATTACTGGGACTAATTGGTCCAATCCTGAGAAACTGGCTCATTAAGGTGTGCGAGGAGATAACGAAGCATGCTACTGGGTGTGCGAGAAATGCGTGAATTACATGCAAACGTATACAGGCAGGGTCACACACACACACACACACACACACACA
>JAOXYL010000048.1:13832603-13854948 GCA_028564955.1 Terapon puta
AGTGAAATCAGATCTTTACGCTTATCTCAGCCTCGCAGCACTCACAGCGCGCTATTTGAATGACATCTCGCGCAGAACGCACAGTCCCACACACCGTCCCTTGTGAGCCCACACACACACATACACACGCATACATACACACACACACTTCTACATACACACACACACAAACATTTGTGCACAGATACACATTCAAAAGAATCTACAAACTCACAGACTGACATTAATGTATGCAAATATTACAAAAACACACAATGCTGCAGGAAAACAAAAAGCTATTGATTGGATTTACAGTTTTCAAGGTCTGAATAAAATTAGATTTTACCCTGTGATCCTTGAATGATGACAGGGTGCTCCTCATTAAATGCATCTGTCAAAATGGACTGCAAATGTGAGCCTGCCTGATCTATATTTGAATGCATTGATCTGGGGAGAAAAATAGGTGAACCAAATATGCACAGAGTAACACAAACAAGCAATTATTCCAGTCGCTGGCATGACATTTCTGTGGTGCTAGTTTACTCAGAAAAACACATATTTTCCTTTCTGTCTCCAATCAGCAATCAATTGCCTCATGTGTTTAGCCTTCAAGGAGAGTTTTTCCTTTGCAGTGGAGAAAAAGCAATCGCAGACTGCTGAGAATATGTGGGCTGTACATGACAGTATAATAGTATCACTGCCGCAGTGTCATTGTTTCGGTTTGTAGTGTTTATCATTAACTGTGCAGTGCTGTGGCAGGGAATCTCCTCTCTGTCAGGTCTTGATTACTCATCACACAAAGTTGGTCCCTGCAGGATGGAGATGGGCAACAGGCAGAATCCAATATTCTACCTTGGAAGACAACCTGCTCTGTTCCCATCATCTCCAGCCGGATTAGGGGACAGGATATTTTCGGAAATGAGAGAGGGAGAGAGAGAAAGAGAGGGAAGCTGCGCTGCCAAGTTTCTCCCACCACCACCACCTCCTCCTCTTCCTCCAATTGGACTTGTGTGTGGAGAAGTAGCGCAAAACGTGCAGAAGACAGGAGGCTTTTTTTTTCTTCTCCTGCAACTTTGGATCAAAGGAGGGGAGCCGAGAGACATGGGGTGTCCGCGGGGAGAGGCAGGATTAGCTGGATTAGCCCAAACGCACCAGTGATAGGACTGGGCTCTCCTGGACGGATAGGCAAACACTGGCAGCTGGGACTGCGTGCAGGGGCCAGATGAACAGGGGCCCAGCATTGTCTCAGTAAAACATTGCTTAGGACGAGGTTCAGCAGAGAAAATCTCACATCTACTATTTCTCTCCCTCCTGTGTTTGTTTATCAATGATAAAATGGACAAGCTTTTGCTGTCAGGTGCAATGAATTCTAGTTTGGGTCCATAAGTAGGTCTCTCACCTCCTCCTCTGTGGAGAATTTCCTGTTTTCAGCTTCAGTGCTTTGCAGGCTCATGCTGATAAAGTGTTATGTATTTGCATTGCATAATCTGATTCTCAATTGGCGGTCCAGATATTGAGAAGAAACGCAGCTATTAATCACAGAATTATTAGAAATTTATGCATGGATAAATAATAAATGAATAAGTAAAGTAGCATAAACATAAACCAGTCATTTGTTTGGTTGATCGGCCGTGTGAGACTGCGTTAATGATACACTGTCATTGCACCCCACGCTCCTCTGATTTAACACAATATTTCCCTCTTAGGGCATTACGTTTCTCTCTCTTTTTTTTTTTTTTTACTTCTCAGCACATTATGTATATTCTTAATACTGAATTTTACAGTATTGTTGCCTTTGTTGCTGTCGTAATCCCCAGAAGTCCTTGACGGCAGCATGTGTGCTGCACACTGTTCAACTTAAGTACTATACATCTATATGCATCCTGTGTGATACGGTCTCCGTATTCATTTCTCTGCATGCTGCCTCAAGGGTTCCCCTGTGGAACAGATTTCCTGCACCGTATCTGAAACAGAAATCACAGAAGAGAGAGGATGAAGACAGAACAAAACAGAGAGGAAGAGGCAAAGAGGAAGCATGAGAGCAAAAAGAGAAAAGAGAGCAGTGAAAAGATGGGAGGGGGCAATTAAATGAGCGCAAGAGAGAGCCAAAGCGGGAATGCGTGTGAGCAAAAGAGACGTGTGGAACTGTGAAGAAGGACGGGTAGAGGATTGCATGTTATTAGCCATGCTGGTGTCACATTACAGCACCGCAGAGTTTATAAAGTGCCGAGATAACTCTCACCTGAGGCCTTGTGCCGCTACCTTCACTCACAAGGACAGTCATACGGCGAGACTAATGCTGCTGAGCCTACTGTTTCCATGCATGCATGTGTTTCTGGAACTGTACACAAGTGTATGTGTGTGTGTGTGTGTGTGTGTGTGTGTGTGTGCGTGTGTGTGTGCGTGTGTGTGTGTGTGTGTGTGTTCGTGTCTGCCTGGGTCACTGGGAATATGTGTATGTGAATTAATGTAGTGCATGTCGAGGACCAGAACTACAAAGGGGGCAGGCCTCAGCTGGTCTTTGGACCGGAGGAGCGGCTGCTCTGCCCGTGATTAATTCTGTAGTCTGCATGGTGTCCAAGGAGTCAAGCATGCACTGTTATTTATCTGCTCTCTGGTTAGTCCCTGGGAGGGCTCCCCCCTCTGTCTCTGGTGACGCCGCAGGGCTGCACGAGACCGCGTTCTTATTGTTGTTCACTGCTGTCTTATCTGCAGTCTTGTCAGGAGAGACAGAGGGAGCAAAGGGGAGGATGGGGGGAGGTGGAAGAGGGAGGGAAAGGGGCAGCAAGGGGCAGAGCTTTACCCGGATTTGTCTTCCTCAGCTTTGCAAAGAGAGATTGAAAGCAAAGGAATACTGCCTCATTCCTCGGCTCAAACACTCCTGGTCAATGGAAACTGTCATAAATTTGAATGTAGATTAAAAATTTTCTCTCGCTGTCTGAGTGTCTTGGATGACAACTTGATGAAACGGTATATCACACACTCCAAATGTAGCACCCTGCTGTACGCATGTCAGGGGTGGCGTATGTAGATTTCACAGAGACACATTATGGAGATTTACTCGTGGAAGTATCTCACTTTATCTTGCGCACGATCTGAACCGTGCCTTCATGTTCTGTGTCTCACATGTGCCGTATGTGTGTGTGTGTTTGAGGCAGACAGAGACAGAGTCACAGGGGAGGAGAAAAGAGACATAATAGAGAATGGCTGTTTGTTACAGTACATTAGAAAACATCATGGCTCGGGTAGTGGAGCCTCGGTGATGAAAGAACAACAACAGCGGCGAAAGACACGCACACTTGCTCACGCGCACATTTGCACATGTACACGCGCCCAGTAATCACTATGTGCAATCACACAGCTAAAGGGTAATCGCACATAGTGGAGAAGTGCTGCAGCCCTGCACAGTATGTGGAGCACGTACTGATACAGGAAAAATGACCTCTACGTTCCATGTTCCTTCTCACCTTTTTTTTGTCTTTACTCTGCCAACATTATCACCTACCTACAGTTGTAAAGGTGGGCTGTAACTGCTTGTGATTTTACACAGCCGGGCTCAGAGCACCCTGGAAGCTGCTCACAGTAAAAGGAAAGGATGGAATCACTCCCCCAGCGGGGTAAAACTACAGACCAATCACAGAATTATAGAGCCCTGGGGACCACGACCTGTTTTCTGCTTGTGTTTAAAAGACAAGGCGATGAGTGTGCCGGCACCCTCCGGTTTTCTTTCTCCATCTACAAGTCTAAGATTTTCCTCTTCTTCTTTTTTTATCCCGAACAACCTCTAAGTCAGTTTTATTTTTTAAATGCTAATGCCCAGCCTTCAGTGTTCTCCCTCTTTATTGTAATAACTACCCTGATTCTAGTGATGCTGGTAAATGGTGGCCCAGTTTGTCCCCCCACTCCTCCTCCCCCGCACTCCCGCTAGTGAAATTACCAGTTGGTTACTATAGAGACGTGTTTATAAATGCAGTTTATGACTCCCTTTCTGCCCTTTCTCTTTCTGCGTTTACCTCCTCATTTTCCACACCTATCTGCTCTTCTCCTCCAAAATGACATCTTTCTTTTTTCTTTTTCCTGTCTTTCCTTCTCCTGTCTGTCTGCCTGTCTCACAGCTTTCTCCTTCACGTGTCCCTTCCATCCAGTTCTTTTGCCCTTTCTCTCCTTTCTCTTTGTCGAAATCTCATTATTTTGTTAATTTCTTCGCCAGCCGCTGTCAACGTGACTTGCTATGCAAGTCTCATTGCACAGAATTAATACCTAATTTACCTCAATACTCAAATGGGCTCCATTCAAACAGCTTCCCAATCTAGGTGTTTACAATACCGCAGGGCTTCCATCTTTGTCTGGCCTGGGGCTCGAAACTCTGATTCTCACTGTAGGACTCTTCTTTATGATAATGCATTTGTGTGGGTATGTGCCATATATCATTGTTTGCAAAGCACCCCTCTACCTTTGTGACCAGAGAGGTAATGTAAAGGAAATAAAAGCTGTGGGTTGTCTTTCTGCTCCCTTATGAAAGTCTAATGGAGAGCTGATTCATGCTTGTATCTATCCAAGAAGACAATGGACGTATAGGCGTATTTATACCACTCAAAGCAAAGTGGTGCTGAGGCTACAGTTTTACTCCTACTGGGTTCAGGTGTGGAGGGGAGCTAATGCACAACAAAGGGTTACGCTTTTTGTAATTATGTAATAACCAACCTACCTCCACCGGCTCCAAACGAAACACTTATCTCCGGTTTGAGTTTTCCACAAATTCTAAGAGCTTGTTTAAAAACACATTTACTGGTCTTATAGTGAGGCAGCTGTGGTGTAAATGGATTTAAACTTCATTTCAAAAGAGACAATTAGCCAAAACTGAAGCAAGGAGGATAACCTTTCCATTTATTGTGGGTCATCAACTATGTAGTACAACCATGTATGTTTCTGTGACAGATTATCCACAGTGATTTTAATTGGCTATGCTCCGGCCATTTCTGCTAAATGTCACTCTTCTCTGCAGTTTTGGGAGTTTGCAACCGAGAATATTTGGATGTATCTGTCGATTGCCTCTGTCCTGCTGTAATGCCATTGTCTTACTGGCAATATTACAGTATGTCAATCAGGCTCTTTTATTTGTAGAGGGTAACGTGAAAAGAGGTATTATAAGGTGACACAATAATGTGACGTGCGCAAGGGTATGAATGTCACCTTATAATGCCATCAAAAGCAAAGAAATATGATATCAAGAAAAAGAAAAAAAGCATTCTTGTATTATCAAAGGGTTCTGTAGGTTCTGATTTGCAATATGTTTCGAGAATTGTTTGTCTCATTGTAAATTACCTTGTATGTATCTGTTTTCCTCCTACCAGCCTTTCTCTACTACTTTAATTCACAGACTGGATCTTTTTTTTTCAGTTTCTCAGAGAACTTGGAGGCATTAAGTGGCACAGTTTAACCCTTAATCTCCTCCTTATTTTGTTTGTTTTGGAGACATGGGTGGCTCGGGAAACCATTTGTTTCATGGTAATGGGAGACGGGTGAATTCTTCCTCCATAAAAATAAAGTCTCTCTCTGAGCATTGTGGTCTGGTCCAGGATTTTGTATCAGTTTTCTGCACTGGGTTTTTCTTTGTGTAACTGACATCAAAACCGACATTAAAAAAAAGAACACCGTGTTTCTGACTCAACAAAGCTTATTCAAGTTTGTCATCGAAACCTGATGATCTTTGCCAAGTTAAAGTGAAATTTAGAACATTTCTGGTATCAAACTTTATTGTAGCAGCACTGTAAATTATCTCAATGTGATTTTATACCAATTATGCCAGGTCATTTATCTGCAAATACAAGAAAAAATATACCACCAAACTGCATAATGGGCCTGGAATTACTGGGAACACATTCGGCAGAGGTCCATAATTCAGTTTGAGATGGATATAACTGTGTGTGTGTGGGTGGATATAGAGTGTGTGTCTGATTATGTGTATCTGTTTGTGCATCTGCCTGCATCATGTCCCTGATTTTGTCTGTCTTGTCATTGCACCCCCATTCCAACAAGCTGGCATGGCAGAAAAAGCCTGCCTAACACCCAGGCTGGTTAGATTATACCGTACAAGACAGCAGGACGCGCTGCCATGACATCGATGACACGACGCGTGTCACCCCTCCGCTGTCTCTCTGCCATTTAGTGATGTGGCACTGTGTGTGGGGCCCTCACTGTATTTCTTGCCGTCTCTCCTTCTGGGGATGTGATGAGGTGCGGTAATATATAAGAAATGACTTGGTGGCAACTCATCTAATATGATTTGTGTAGGAGCTCATAAAACCTCGCGAAGCGTAACTTTAAAAGAATGAAATGGAGGGGCCATGTTGATTCGGCTCCCTGTGTCGCATTGCAGGGATCATAAATGCGTTTAGAATCAGGCGGTGGGATGAAGATTTTCTGTGAATTTCTATCAGTACTAACGGCGCCCATATCACTGTGTCATAAAATGTAAAGGTGCACAATGTGTGTCATCCAGCAGCCACTTTGATTTCAAAGACCTCTACCTGGGTAACTCTCCTTCAGTGTGCCATCAGCGTGTCAAGGAAGCAGCGAGGCGTCTGATTCCTCCAGCTTCCCCCATGCAATGCCCCTGGAAATAAATAATAAACACATTTAATTAAAATGAAAATGCGCTGAATTTCTGCGTTAATCCTAATTTATTCGCCTTAATTGAGCT
Source organism: Terapon puta (assembly GCA_028564955.1). Taxonomy (NCBI): domain Eukaryota; kingdom Metazoa; phylum Chordata; class Actinopteri; order Centrarchiformes; family Terapontidae; genus Terapon; species Terapon puta. The sequence goes on from JAOXYL010000048.1 coordinate 13,839,286, forward strand.
TCCATTTGCTTTGCCAGTGGTTGGCAGAAGTGTTAATAAATAAGCCATTGTCTAGATGCCATGAAGCATTTAGCTGAGCAAATCCTAATATACTGTAGCACTTCACCTGCCTAATCAGCAGGAAGAAAACTCCTCGGTGTCATAAACTTCTACATGCAGCATCGCACACAAACTCACATGCACAAAGCGCTTATGCATGGCTAACCCACACATATGCAGACACACACCCTGGCAATTTTTCTGCAATAATTACATCCTTTTCATTTTGGAGACCCACCCCAACATTAATTATAACAGTATAATGCAATCATAGCAAACTGTGTGTTGAATAATTTGCTGTGATAATATTTCCTCAGTCATTTATCTTTTTCCTTGCTCAACATTTGGTCGGCTGTTGGACAATCGATCTATTTGTCTCTGTGTTTCTCAGCCCTGTGTGTTGCTTATTAGTGTCATTCTGTAAGAGGATATCTCTCTGATGGCAGCCTTTACTCCACTCTATGCCCAACTCGCCCCCCCACTTTGCCGCCCCCCCCTTTCTAAATGAAAGCTAGCTTTCTTTCTCTCAGGGCTAGAATAATCATTTTTCCAAAGCAGAGATTTAATTGCAAGTTAAAAGTCCTCTTCTGAGTCTTTCACTGCTCTTGAACTATGCTCCTTTGTCTGTCACCAAACCGGCATGGCAGTAAACTCTCCCTCTCTCTCTCTCCTTCTGTGTCTCTCTTTCTCATTAGCGAAGTTTTCCCTTCATTACCCTAATGTCACAATTTTGTCTCTTTCTTCTTCTTTTCAGAAAATGTAATTGGGCCTTTGCGTGTTGGTGATTGTCTCTGTATCTGCTGCATGTAAAATCACCAAGAGTGAAATTTTACCCTGGGCATATTTTCACCGTCTCTTAACCTCCCTCTTGGCTTCCTTGGGCTCCTGTTGGGAGAGGATGAATAATTTTGGGAGAGCGGTGAATTCAGGGAGCATGAAAGAAAAGGTTGAATGCGGGCAAATTTCTATCACTCCCCTCCGCTGCCCCTCCGAATGTTTCTCAATCTAATACAAGCAGGCCAGAAAAATATTACACTTCATGCATTTAAAGCAGTGTTTATTCAGAGCATCTGATTAGAGTCCATGTGTTTTTCTCGGGGCGTAGCAGATATCTGGTGTATATATATCAAGTGGCATGGTCCTCTTCCATGTGGCTCCAGGCGAAGCATCTGCACACATCTGCAGAGTGCAGAGTATCCCCTGTTGCCTCGTTATCTTCTCCAGAGCTGCTTAGTGATTTATTTACCTGCTCACAACATGCCGCTCAGGCAAAAAGGACGAGGGGAATAAAGGGAGAGAAAATGGTGAGAAAGAGAAAGGTGGGGGAGGAGGGACCGGCTGAGGACAGGTGAAGAGAGTCAGAGGGGGAGAGAGAGGAGGCAATGAGCTAGAGAGAGAGAGAGGGATAGAGAGAGAGAGTGTTCAGGCGATGATAACATGCTGATGATGAGAGGAGCAGGTGGAAAGACACATTTGGTCGTCGTTTACAGGCTGACAGAGCCAATGAAGGGCCGGGGCGAGAGAGGAGGGAGGAGAAAATGAAAACAACATGACTGAGATTCGGTAAACTCATTGTGCCTCGTGCGCCGCTCTCAATTCTAATCAGGAGATTTGGTTTGAAGGAAATAAAATCCGCGCAAACCCAAGTATGCCACTCCACATTAGCCTAGACCCTGTCATCTGTGAGAAGACAGCGCCGACAGCTGAGAGGCACCAGCTGATGGGAGAGGAAATGTATTAGTTCATGAAAAGTGGATTTCAGCAACAGTAAACCTTCACAGAAGTACTGCACAAATTACATTTTAGACGATCCAAGAGTAAATAAACCGCTAACACCACCCTATCTGCATAATCTCAAAGGTCTATTCCTTTCAAATTGATTGATGGGTATTTTAATACAGGGACAACAGAACTATCTAAATTATTAATATTTCCTGGAGCTATTTTTTTTTGGTCATTATTGGTGAAAAATTGTGTCTGAGCTCATCACCTATGCATACGATTAAAAGAAACAATTACACTGCACAAATTCAAGTTCTCTGTTCTTGGCAACAAATCTTCCGTCTCTCTCTACAGCAAGAAATATTCACAGCTTAATAAGCAACAATCAGAGTTAAAGTTCAGAAAAAGCATCTTTAGTCATTTCTAATGAAGAATTTAACACTCAGAAACTCAGGTAAGCTGCTAAATCAGGACTGTGTGGGTGTAGTTTGATCACATTTTGTTGACAGTGACCAAACGACCCACCGGCTCTCATCAGATTCACTTTCAAATGTTTCTGAACTCTTATTGGAGCATGAGATTGTATGACATCACCCTTGGAGCACCACCCACGTTAGAGGGAATAACATCAGACAGAAAAAAACAGAATTGATTTCTTAACTGGATATAATGATTTGGTATTACACTGTACACATTACATACCAGTTATGAGTTATGACAGTTACAACAGTTACAATCATTACCATCTTTTTCACACTGTCGATATGATATTTACATCCATTCACACTGCAGATACTCCATAATGCCCTATTGTTCATTCTGAACATGTCACTGCACATTCATAAATCTTAAAATACAAATATCTATACGTACTTAGCTAATAATGTTTGCACTTGCTGGACAAACGCTAAACTACGTTTCATTTCACTGGAATATGAAATGCCTTTGACCCTGCACTCGATAAGTGGACATAGAAGATGTCAAAACAGGTGGATGCAAATGAAAAAATAACAACATTATATCAGTTGAAAGTTACTGGTTTCCTTGTATGCTGTGAGGATACCACTGTTTTGGGTTTGATCTTTGATTTTCTACGGTACATGCAACATTTGAAACTGATTTCTAATGACAAACATGTAATAAGGTACCTCTCTTACCAGCCTAACTATTATATCTCTATAATGAGCAGATGGGTTGGCAGCGAGCGTGGGCTTGCCAAGGTCAACCCTGGGGTACTCAGAGATATCGGCGCCTGCGAGGCAGTACTTTTATCCACAGCCAAGACTCACGCTGCTCCCTGGAGCTCTGCCTCTGCTCCCCATGCCACCCCCTCTGTCCCCTCTGGATCTGCAGGCTTAGCCAACTCAACCGTGTAAGCACATCTCCCCCACCGCTGGAACCAACCTCCGTGGGGGCCTGTGCTTGCTTTGCCACACAGTACGCACCAGGTATGCACCGCCAGTTTCACTGGAAGCCAGACACGTTCATGGAGAAATCCCCCCACAACCACCCTCCTGCACTCTCAGCCCTTTCCCAACTCAGCATGCTGGTTTTACCCCAGAGGTTCAGTGCCAGTCATGTCACAGCCAAGCCCTAAATCATCTGGGGGGCCTGAGATCTTGCTACCACATTCCACTGATTTCTGTCTGCTGCAGTTTCGGGGGGAAAGGCCTTGTTCAGACCAATCAGGGTTTTCGGAGCTGGAGTGCTAAATGACCCTCTTAATGTCACTGGGGAGAAAAATGGGCAATCTCTCAATTTGGCATGAGCTGGTCCGTGGCAGCAAGGCAAGAACTTGATAGAGTGTGGAGGTTTTAAGCGGCAGGAAACCTGGTGACCTTTCCCTGTTTTCTGACGCGCTGACTCGATTGCCCTTTTGAAAATGCTAATACCAAATGGTTCTCTACAAAACAGGTCCTCCGAGAAGGCCCTCGGCGTGTCGAATAAAAGGGTGGGAGAAGACCACAAGCAGTGTGTGTTCAGAGGGCACCGTGTCAAGTTTCGGGGTTAAAGCCCTGTGTAATGTGCATTCATTATAGTGTGTTGTCTTAGGGCAGAATGACTTGTAGCAAGCATCTAGGCAACTTCAAATGCTCAATTAACTTCATGCACAAATCAAAACTGCTCTGCTGCTTTATGAAACTATTATGATATCACCATGAGACTGCATTGTATCATAAAGTCAGTCTTATTTTCATACTGAGAAAGTATTTTATTTCACTCCCTCTTGCACGCGCCCAACCCTGCACGTGGCATGCAGCTACCTCTTTCTTGAGATCTGCAAAAAAACACATAAAGAGCAACTTAATTATTTTATTCATTCGGCGGGCCACAGAGGTGTGCAAAAGGCAATAGAAAGCATAATTATCTTAATGGAAGACTGAGATGCATGCCCTTTGTAACACAAGCACCTCTTAACAGCCAAATCAATAGCACACTACGGCTGTGCCCTCAGCCCTAGAGTGGATCACCTCCATCTCCACTATCGAGCACTGATGATCATAATAAGCTGCTTTGATGCGATTCGCATCACCACAAATAATGAGCCATCCTCAATCGAGAGTGCGCTATTACCTTTTCAATCTCTCTCTCCCCCTCTCTCTCTCTGCAAAGTTCAACATTAATGTAGCTAAACAAGTTTCTCTTCAAAACCCCTCCAGGGTTTTAAATCCCACTCAGTCATTTACTTTCTGCCTTTCTCTTTCTCTCTTGAAGTTTGAGTATCATTTTTCGGAAGATTAATTAACATTTGGGAAACCATCACGTCATGAGAAACCGAGTCTGGCAGCGTGATGAAGATGAAAACAGAACAATGGGATCTGATGACCGACTCTGCACGAGCGTCGCCCCTTGTTGATTGTCAGCTCATCAGAAAGCACGGAATGAGAAACAAGGAGGACCTATTACTCCAAGATGGCTGCCACGCACCTGGGCACCTTCAGCTTTAAAAACACATGTAGTGACACTGATTGCTTGTCTCATTACTCCTCCTCAGTGGGCCACTGACTAACATTGCTCCTCTGAGGCATTGCACTTGGCCTTTGTACAAGTGCTTACAGCAGAGCGGACTATGAGGCTCGCTGAAATAGCTCTCTGAGCATCAGCTGATCCCCCTGTGGCTTGTACTGACGTTCACAAAAAAAAAATAATAAAAAGGGAGCCAGGGTGCTGGGGGAGAAGCCAGAACAAGGGGATTTAAATAGAGGCAGATAACGCTTCGTGACTCTCGCTTGGGACTACTGTCAGTAGGGTCAGTCTGGAGGAAGTATCATGCCAGGTGATCACAAGCAGAACAAAAGGCGCGAGAACTCCTGACTTATACTCCTCGCATGCACTGTTGGTTCACCTCTCTATACAGACAAGTCCAGCTGCTGATTTATGTGTCCGTAGCGTAGTTGATCTGAACAAATTTACACCGGCGATGTTTGGGTTGCTCAGGGTCGGCAGTTGCTGCCTCTGACAGATGCACGTGAAAGTTGCTGCAATGAAATTGGTTATGAAACTGGGTTTGGGGAAAGAAAATTATCATACTGCTTCTGTCCAACAAACACAGTGTGGAAATGAAAGTGCAGCATGGAGTAAGAGATAGCTAAACAATCACAGCAGGGAATACTTGCTAGCTTGTGATTTAAATGATCGTACGCCCTGATTTCTTGCATCAATAATGTTAAATAGATGCACCATTTACTACACTTTGGAAACACATAACACTGTAAGAGAATTTCAGGCAAGAAACACAGTACCAGGATGACAACAAAAAACAGCTCATCATCAGCCCCTCGTAGGCAGCTTGCTTGGTCTTAAGTGCCTGTGGTCGGCTCAGAATGCAAGCGAAGCATGAGGATTTAATAGAGATTTATAAAAATGAAATTGATTTTATGGAACAGTGATTTTTACTTTCTATTTTATTTTCAAAGTTAGAGTGTTTTGTCAGAGCAATTCATTACTGTACAAAGGAGGAAAGAGGTCTAGTACTCTGTTAAAACTGGGCTGCATTTTGTTAAAAGGTAAAACCTTTGTAGATTATGCCTATTATTTTAATTGCATTTGGCTATATTTGAGACATGCAGATACAGGATCTTTGGATTTTCGGACAAAAAAGTAAAGTACTTTGCAAGTGCAAGCATTACAGTGCTTACACTGGTTAACAAGCGAGGTGCAGCCATTAATGGTGGCTTGTCTAGTTTTGCCTACAACTCAGATTCATCTAAAGCAATGAATGAAAAGCACCAAAGATGTTTCATTTTAGCCTGGCCATTGACCATCTGTTTCCCGCTGTCTCTCCCTCTGTCACGTAGACACGAGCATTAAAACACACACATGCACACACTCGAATATATCCAAATCAGCCACATGCCAGACAGTACGCAATTATTCAAACAGCTAATTAGGTCAGTCAGCTCCTTCGGCCCTGCAGGCGGAGGGTTGTGCAAGATGGTCAGGCCTGACATAGTGACCTCTTGACGGCTTGCCTTGGCATCACTAGCTGGGACTGGTCCAGAGCCAAAGGGATGAGTGACCCGAGCGTCAGTTGGACTCATGATTGAAATCCTGAGCATCAAGTACAGGCCTTCTGGGCATGCTGCCATGTGTCGCTGTGATACTGTACTCTGCGGATATAAGACAACCAGGAGTAAAGTCCTTTTGAGCAGTTGGACAGGGTTTCATTTTTCACCCGGTGGACAAACCCTTGAATCAACAATTGATTTTTGTGAGATGAGGACAGACCATTCACTTGCATCTGGCCAGGATTCTTCAATTGCATTTGCAAATAATCCCTGTTCTTTACTCGGATGTGCATGAATGGAACTTGCAACATTGAAAAATATGACAATGAGAAAAGCTAAACATGTGCAAATAAGTGCTTATATGTATATTCCTGACTTTTGGAGTAGAGAGTAGTTTTTTTTTTGAGATCCCTATTTTCAGATGGCAACAATAGCCAATACAAGTTATTAGTTTCTGTGTATACCTTCATTTGGACTCGCAGGCAAATGTTTGATTTCTCAGAAATGGAAGTTTATCAAGTTCATTTAGAGGCGTGCGCTGCATTCCTTGGTTTTCATTCCCCAAATCTCTACAGCAGACGTGACAGGGTTAAAGTTAGCATGAGCACAGTGAGGATGGCCACAGTAGTGAAAATTATATTTGGTTGAAATATACTGGAATTTCCTTTTAAGACATTTTTCCCCTTGGGTGGTGTGGTATGACAGGACGCTGTGATAGTGTGAAATAAGGCTGAGCCACAGTAACTTGTTGCATGCAGACCATTTGGTGAACACAGCAGTCTGCAGCGCTGGTGTTTTTATGAGCAATCCCCTACAACAGGCTTGTATACTGTAAATAAGACAACATATAAGAAACATTCTTCCAGTTATCCACTAGATGAATACTGAATCCACTGTGTCATCATCCTCCATAATCAGCTTGTCTTTCTTTTCATCTCATTCAGAATCTGTGTTCCTAATGTGACGCCCTAATCTAGCGGCGTGGTGTGTGCGTGTTTTTTTTTTTCCTCCCTTTCGTTCCAGAGAGCACACAGGTTGGTGTCCGCGCCAGGCCTTGCTCCGGCAGTGATTGTGACATTTCTCTCTCTCCCTCAGGGCTTCGCTACAGAGCCCCCCTCCTCCCCCCCTTCTCCTCTGTACACCCTCTCATCCAAAATGCTCCAATTCCTCGGGAGCAATATCTTCTGCTCGCAGAGAAAAAGGTCACATGCTCCATTATTTCAAAGTGAACTTTCGACCTAACATTTACAGAGGAGGCGAAAAATAGCAGTCGATGTGAAGACGCAGCAGGTTTAGTATAGCTGTATATTTTGGGATGAAGGATGGATGGATAGGTGAGTAGAGGCAGCGTGTAAGGATTATCATTGTTTGACAACACAGAGTTAAGTCTCCATATAGAGACAAGGGATAACAAGGCAGAGGCTAAGTGGTCGTACATTGATCTGAGCGGTCCAGCTGCATGTACTGTACAAGCTATTATGGCACATCGTGACTCGTTTCTATGCTAATAATAACCGTGTGCATTATAGAGCCTGTACATGCAGGATACAGCCAGCGCCCGAGGCTGTGATGGCAATGACTAACTGTGCCTTTTGACTCTGATCCACACTGCCAGTCAGCTCTCTCTGCCAGCGCAGCTCTACCTCCGTAACTTCTCATTAGAGCTGTGGGCAAAGCGCAGTGATGAGACGCAAAGCGAAATCTTTGCTGTTCAGGGTGTGTCATTAAGTAAGCAAAAAGACAATGAAAGGGAAGCTGTGTTTACCGGCGATGCCCACCTTCCAGCCAATTACTGATCATTAAAAGGCTTTCGGGGGACTCTACCATTGCTTACCATTAAACAAAGCAATGAGGACGAATAGAGAGGGAGAAAAGAGAGAGAGAGAGCGAGGGGAGAGAAACGATCCTTTATGAATACATTGAGATGCTTACTTAATTGCTTCCTCAATCGATTCTCGTCCTGTGGTCAGTCGAGGCTGCTGATGTGAGCCTGGTTATTGACTCAGCTGTTGTTTGCTTTTTTGTACAAAACCAATCCTCTGTGCTTCACTAAGAACGGACCCAAGTGAGTGGAAAAAAACCCTTTTAACTAGATAGAAAATGGTGTACGATAAACATCACCTCCCGTCTTCCTGAGTTTCTCAGCATTTTTTCTTTTATAACTCTCAGCATGCTATCAGGTTGGTCAATACTTGTTAATGCTTGTGCTTGTCAAATGGCATTGCGTAAGGTTTATTTAGGCATTTCTAATGATTGGTGTTATATAACGACATTTATCACCTCATTTCCAAGACACAGCCGTGGTAAACACAATACTTGACAACAAGATTTTCCATTACCTGAATTGATTTGTAAGTCAGTCGTGTAAAAACAGAGATCTATCTATCTATCTATCTATCTATCTATCTATCTATCTATCTATCTATCTATCTATCTATCTATCTATCTATCTACTTTTAACGAACATACATTTAAAATACTCTGTAGATATTAATTCATGAAGCCATAATAATTACACTGTAAGTGTACTGTAACACACACACACACACATATATGTATATATATATTACTATATATATACTGTATTACTATATATATATAGGCAACAGATTACAAACGCTTTCTTTACTACAAATCAAACCATGTTTTTATCAGATTAGTTCACTCATATGTTTCTATCAATAATGCAATATTACAGTGCTGGCTCCATATTTTCCGAGCTTTCCAAATTCTCCTGTGAATGAATGATGAAAGATTTCACTGGGGCTTCTCTTCACACCTTTACTTGCATCATTTTAATTCATACCGGTTAAGCTAATGGCTTCGATTGCATATGTTTTTGATGTGTTATAAAAGGCTCATCGCTTTCTTTACAGGGTCAACGTTCCCCTGCTAATACAACTTTTATAGTAAAAAATCAATTCTGGACCTGTTAGGGTTCTTGAGCTGCACCGAAGACGACCGCTCTGCTCTTCTCTGTTTCGGCTTCCTGATGGTTTTGTGTGGTGGAAAATATTCCTCTTCCCCGTAACAGTCATGCTAATAATTTTCTTCTCTTTTTGTTTGCTCATCAGACACATGCTGCTTGGCTCTTGTTTTCCCTCTCCTCTCCTCAATATTTCATGCCATTGAAAGTGCATCTATTCTCGGCGTTCCCCATGCCCCACCACCTACTGACTGTCAAAACCTAATTTTCTGTCATTCGACACCCCTCCACCTTCTTAACCCTCTCAGTGCCTCTCGGTTTTCCAAGTCGAGGCCATCGTGCGCATTAGGCTGACCTTAAGTGTACTTCTGAGCCACATTCTGGTTTAGTTATGAGCTTGAAGTGAGTCACGAAGAGACTGGGTAAGAAAACGGGTTTGTCAGAACAATGCAGAACAAGGTACGCTTGCTTGCTTGAGATAGTTTTGCGTGAGGCTGCATCTTTTGCTCGGCATAGCAAAGGCCAAAAAAACTGTATCACCTAATGTTGCAGACGAAATCAGGTAAGATTTAATACACACGCTTTAGGGCTGCATATTACACTTCAGATGTATTTTGGATTGTTGCATTGCACAATTCTGTGACCACAAAATCAATCCTATTCCTTATAAAGAAATTACAACCTCAAAAAGGATGTGGTCAAGATTAAGCAATGGTAAGGTGATACTAAACTGATATGCCAAGATGCTGTTAAACTTTACATTTTATTGATTTGATCATCAATTTGCATCAAACAATGTACTTTGTACCAATAAGCCAGCCATATCAGATATCAGGCAGTAATTCTGAGACCATGTATGCTCCAACACATTATGGTGGAAACTTAGGAAATGTGTTTATTATGGGGCGGTAAGTATCCCTGTTCTAGTACATTCCACATGTACAGCAGCAACATAAAAACATAACTTTGCTCCAGTCAGCGTGCCGACAGATGGTCGAACAGCACCTGAACCCCCCTCTCCCACACCTTTATGTCGTCGGAATTGGAGGGGCCACATTTCTGAATTCCTGTAACTTTCCAGAACTGGCAATCTGACTAGTACATCCACTTCAGCGCAAATTGGCCAGGTGTGCAAGGTAAGAAAGGAAGCATCTCTCTCAAGCTCTCTTTCTTTCTTTCTTGACACCGTTACCTCAATCACTTTTTGCATATACAATTCATGTTTGATGGGAGGCTTTTCAACCCTGCTTCAAGTGTTGCCATTCAGAGCAGCTCCACTTCTGCTTTCAGACATGGCCGAACAACTTCAGCATATGAACTAAATCGTTTCAAGAATACCTTCATCTCCTGCCATTATTTTCATACACCTCACAATAAATATACTAGAGACTACATTATATAACCTTGATTCTACTCACAGTATATCTAAATGAAGTATACATACACTGGTGCATGTCAATGACATATGATGGCTTTACTGGCCCAACCCACCAATGGTGCCCAAACCAACTCAGGCTCTCTAAGAAAACAGCCCCCCCCCAAAACCATCATATGATGACCAGATTTCCTTTTATTAAGAAGTACTGTGCCCTTAATCTATCCCAATTTACCCCAAACATTATTTTGCCATTTGATTTCTATCTGTTCCTCTAAACAGATTGTCCTCACAGTTCATCTGCTCACTCTTCCAACCCTCTGTCCTTTACGACCATTTACCGACACATCACTCCCTTCCCCAAAGGCTCAGCCCTCATCCTAGCATCCATTTCCCGGTGCTCCCTTTTCATCACTGCCCGACGCTGAGGAACATTGTCCTTGATTGCTTGGCAGATGCCATTATCCTGGGCTTATATCTTCACAATCACATTAGCCATTTGCACAGCTGGGTACTTACTGAAGCGAGGCAGGTTAAGCACCACACTCTAGGGGACAAAACGATGGAGGCCCTCCTGGAGCTTAGGCCAGGGCTCTCCTCAGCACCACGCCATTACCAAAAACACTGTTGGCCTTTCTTCCATTTAGCTAATGCCTCTATGTCTCCCTCTCCATCTTCCCTCTCTGCACTCCTTAGTTTCTCGGTTCAAACGTTAGTCTTCTTTAACCTTCTCTACATCTCCCTTGATTCCTGCACTGTAATTTCTTCCTACCTTCAACCTCAATCTGTCCGTGCCCCCAGGCTTTCTCTATTTCCCCGTCTCTCTCGCTCCCACTCCATAACAGTTTTTTTGTCCCTCGCTCTTTTTCTACTCATCCCTCACTGGTACGGGTGTACTGCAAAATGCAGATTCACACCAAATAAACAAGGCAAAGAAAAGAGGGCGAGGGAGGATGGCGAGATGACTGCGTAAGCACAGTTTGCTGACACTATGTTGAGCCCCAGCGACAGGCCCGAGATTCATTGTAATGCACTCTTACTTTCACACAGAGGTGTTTATTCTAGTCTGTGTCTCCAACTTCAAACAGGCTCCGTTGGTGTTGTTATCTTTATCAGGGATACTTTATATTCAAAGTTTGACATTTCACTAGATTAACTGATTAATCAAATAAATTGTTGTTTACTGACACCGCCACTGGACATTAAACTCAATCAAGACAACCTCATTTTAATCCATTAATGTTAGAGCTGAGATTGCTCCAAACTGAGACGTAGGGAAAAGGGGAACAGATGGGTGTAGGAAATTGGTGATAGCACAGATAGAAGCCAGGAGGAAGAATAAAGAAATCTCACGGATGACGAAACCAGCACATTTACCACTGGAATACTGCTTACACAAGGAACGAAGTTGGTAGGAAATCAATATCAAGTCAACGAGGATATATGAAAGTGTTGAGGCTGATTGATGATAACAAATTATCTGAATAATCAATATGCCCATAGCTGCTGTTCATGAATTAATCACAAACTGAGTCAAAGTCAAGGTAACGAGCCATGGTTACTGTTACCATCATGTGCACCAGTGCCCATGGTGAAATACAAAGTGTGCAGCTGCAGAGGCTGCAGGAGGCAATAAACATTCAAAAACAGCGCACATGGTACAAAGTCGAGAGAACAAATGTGTTCAATAACTTATGACGCTGGGAAGCTTCACCCAGTCACGTGATCAAGATACACACACAAAGCACGTCATAAATATTCATACGTGCCTCTGCTGCTTGAGATGGAGTCCAGAAAACATATTAAATGTCACTCTTGATATTTCTATCTCACTTTCAGTGGGTGCCACACGCAACAGGAAGCGAGAGATCATCAGTTTATGGAGAAATGGAGGGATATGCTCCTCATCTGCAGCACTTTCCTCCTGAGTGCGAGGCGACAAAAGGATGACAAATGTTAGCAGTGGATGGAGGCGAGTGATCCAGTGGAGCCGCACAGATAGGTGTTGGGACAGACAGGGAGAGGGAGAGTTGGGAGGGGGGAAAAAAGTGATGGTGCTTGCTCTTTCATCCGCCCCTTTACTCCAGTCGCCACGGCAACATGCCTGGAGGGCACTCAAGAGAGGCGTCATCACTGACAAAAACAACAGAGAGGCAGAGAGTGAGTGAGAGCAAACGAGAGCAAACTAGACAGACAGTGTGTATGAATGAGAGCTGAGAGAGGAAGTAGGCAGCAGGTCTACAACGGACTCCGGCTACTTCTCCCCTCTCAAAGAAGTGACGAATTTGACCTTCAGGGACTCGGCTAAGAAGTGTAATGAACATTCATTCATCATCGGAGGTCATTCAGATTAATGTTTGGGCCGCCCAGCTAAAGTTTCAGCAACAGTGTCTACGAGCACGTTTATGGGTGTGAATATCACTGATATCCCCTCCAAAAAGGACACTATTATGAGATATGAAATTGGCAGAGTTAATCAAACCGAGGCTAATGCTTAATATTTGGAATTAACTGAGCCATTAATACTGCGGGCTGCCGTTAGGATAGATAGAGTGGTTAAACCACCACGGGCGAAATTAAACAGGTTAATTAAAGTCTCCAAATTTTCATACAGTCCGCCTCAGTCCGTATTTCACACACACACACACACACACACACACACACACAAACACACACATATGCACACAGGTACACACATCATAATTACTTACACACACATATTGTTACTATACTTGCAATAGCATTGCAGTGGCAAATTCCAACCTTTAACCCGTGTTGAATAGTGAATGATTTCATATCTCTTTCAAGATCTTTCACTTCAAAGACCTAAAGAAAAAACGCTTACATTGCTTAAGGCCTGAATGTTTTGAACAAAACCAGAATCTGTAACGTTCACCACGCATTTTTTTTATACTAACATTTTTTTGGTTGTAAAATGTGTTAGAAGGTATCAGAAATCGTCTTAGTCAGTGTTATGTTAGGTGATCTTAGAGTCAAAAAACACTAAGCTGAACAGGTTTAGCCATCATTTGGTTATCATGTAGTCTTATCCCAGAAGTAGACAGCGCTCTGCTTTATTCTTTTCCAAAATGTGTCGCCCATTTGTGTATCAAATAGCTTCCCTCTTTTTCCTGGCTGCTGAGAGAAATGTGTGCTCGTAATTAACCACGATAATGATTCAGTGTGTGATAATGACTCATTTCACAGCTGGTGAGGATTTTAGTCTTTTAGTGTGTTTCCAGCTCAATCCCAACGTGAAACATCACCCAGACCAATACTGATGCTGTATCTTTAACATTTTTTTTAGGTTTATGACAGTAAACTTACATCAACTGAAAATACACTCTTATGTCTCACTTTCGTTTTTGGACAAACCTGGATTATATTCCTTATCCTAACCTAAATCTATTGTTTCTTCATCATTATCTCAATACAGCTCAAACCTTGACCCTAAAATATAACTGATTCTTCAAAAACAGTGTGCAGTTTCAACTGTTTTAATTAAGAGAACAGCACTTTCTGCAGACAGTTTCTCAGATGCACAAAGGCGCACATCTTTGCAATCCTGTACTTGCATGGGCCCTGATGTAATCCCAAATTCTTTACCCTTAATTTAGACATCACCCCACTGCTGGTGGAGGGAGTCTGACAAAAAGTAGTCGACACCGTAAATCCTAAAACCCTCAAACCTCATAACCCAAACCCAAATTAAACCCAACTAGTTTCTGAGTGTGAAAAACAAGTCTGAACCAAACAGCCCTTTTAGTGTCTGACCATGCTCTCGGGATGTCCTCACTTTCCAAAATGTCCTCACGTCCAAGGTCTAAAACCTCAAATTGGTCCTTAAAAAAAAAAAAAAAAAAAAAGAGACGCATGAGAGCGCATGTTTTGAGGGGGCGGGGCAGCAGCCCGGACGGACCTGTGAGCGCGTCTCCTCCATCAGAGGGCGGGCTTGTCGCGTGGTGCGCGCGGCGTGTGTCTGCGTGCTGCTGCCGGTGATGATGCGCGGAGCGGCAGGTGCACAACAAACCTTTGCGCGGAGACCCAGCGGCTGGAAAGCTGCGCGCGGACCGGCAAACACCGACCTCGGCTGCCACCCGTGAATGTGCTCGCCCCTCTTGCCTTATCACCGACAGCGCTTTCATCCCTCAGCCAAGCGACACACGAAGGAGTGAGTGGAAAGTGCGAAAGAGCAGATCCATCACTATTATTTATTATTATTCTTATTTATTATTGTAGCACAAGTGAAGGTGTCCAAATGGGTCTCGTCGTCGCAATGGGATTGGAGTTGAAGAACAGGTATCCACTCACATAATCACGCTCATCAGACCTCCTCCAAAGCTACCTGGGAACTTGAAAAGACCCTTTTTTGGAGGAGGGGGGATCGCTGGGATGTTGTGAAGCGCACGCCGCCTGGGACAGAGAGGAGCGGGGACGACACACAGAGAGAGATAGAGAGAAAGAGAGAGAGAGAGGATCCGGGGCTGGACGCGCACCGCCGGTGAGGGGGGGATTATGGCTCTCGCAACGTTTTCCCTCAGCCTCATCACGCTGGCGCTCGCAAACTTGCACCCGTCGAGAGGCAGCGACCGGCACGCGGTGTACTGGAACAGCTCCAACCTCCTGTAAGTGGCTCCGCCGTCACGTTCACTTGTGCCGCGTCTCCGCCCGGTGCGCAACTGTGCCGGGAAACTTGTTCGCGGAGACGTCGGTCACCCTCCGCAGAGACGTGCTCCTCTTTTTTTGTTCGCAGCATCAAAGCCCAGGAATAGATTGAACTCCACCAATGAGCCACTTCTTTATTTATTTTTCTTTTCCATGTCAGTAGTCAACAATTATTAATTAATGATTGCCTCCTAATTGCTTCTCCTCATCTGCAACATGGTTTCCCCCCTCTTTGTTTTTAATCAGTCAGAGTACAGTAATGCGTCTCCAGAGGGAATAACTGTTTTCGACAGTGCTCCTCCTGCATGCAGAGTGGTTGCCATATAAATATTTGATTTCTTTTTTTCACATTTAATCCGTCTGCTGCTTTTACATTAATGGCTCATCCGGGGTGGTCATCTTTTCATTTACCATGCTCACAGTTCTGC
>JAOXYL010000048.1:13855048-13886799 GCA_028564955.1 Terapon puta
AGGTAAGCCTCCCCGGGCTCTGCTATCTCTTTCTACCTGTGAGCTATAAAGCCGGCTTGCTGTGGGGCAGAGATCGATGTGGATTCTACTGCCTTTGTCTTCTCATTAGCCAACAGTGAATCCATCTTTCTCACATTCTTTTATCTCCTCTCCTCACACAACCTCCCTCTTTGCCCCCACCTTCAGCCGCTCCCCCTCCTCTTCCTCATCTGTGTTCCTCCTCTGTCCATTTGTATTCACCTCAGACGCGGGTCTCTGCTATCGCCTCTCACTATCTCATACTTGGTTATTTTCTTCCCTCTCTTATTTTTCTGCTGTGTCTCACCAGCCGGCTTGTCCCCCTCAATTCCCCTTTTTTTCTGCATCTCATTACCGCCCCCCCATCTGCTCCTGGACCCTCATTCACCTCCCAGGCACTCAGCTGAGAGTACACATACAGTAGATGATTAGAATTAGAAATTGTATGAAAGTAATGTGATTGTATGTGGCTGTGGGTCTAATTCAAATATTTGAAGGGTCCCTCTGGTCAAACAGTGAGAAGGCTGCTGTAAGGCCTGATGGAAACTGTTAAGGTGGTGCTGCAGCACTGTCACCTCCTCATTAATGTTAATGTGTGAATGGCAGAGTCACATTCACAACTATTTTAGATTTATGACTGCAGTTAATCCCGTCGCTGTGACATGAATAAAGAAGGGGCATATTAACTGAGACTTACTCGCATTTAAGCCCTGTAAAAGTGCTCAGGTTTCTGCGTGTCATAATCAGTATTAGTCCTATCTATCAATTTTAATTAGTCTTTCGGCGTGCGCTCTGTCTAAAATGATTTTCACAGCATGGGTAGGGTTGCTAAGTGTAGTTATTCATTACAGCGTTAGCACATTTTGAGGTTTCAGATTGGCATTTATGTGTTAAAATGACAAATACGCTCTCCTGTTAATGAATTCAGAATACTGTGTATATGTGTGTGTATAAAAGAGAGAGCCAAAGGGGGAGGGACAAAGAGACAGACAAAGTGCAGGTGTGGACCTACATGCCTGCGTGTGCAGAACCTCTCCTTTCTCCACAGCGAGATACAAATCTCTAAAATAATGCAAAAATTGGCCCAGTTTGCAGGTAGCGGACAAATCCTCAGAGGCTCGTGGAGGAATACTGATGGCCATCAGGCTTTAAAAGGCCTCAGGCTGGGGGCCCAACACTCTGTCTGCATGCACAGAGAACCAGGTAAAGGCCTCGCTTGTTCAACAATGCAGCTCCTTTCCTCATCCAGCTCTGGTTACAGAGACAAGCTCAGGAGGGAGCAGCGAGAAATGAAGGCAGTGACAGAGAGCCAGAAACCAGAGGCCTTTAGGGCCAAACCCTGGTTGAGGCCTTAACGTTTTACCCTTGAGCGCAGCATTCAGCGCAGATGGTTACAGCACAGCTGCAAGAAATGGGATCACATGGAAGCCAAGCTGTTTGTGCCAAAGCCATGAAAATGTTTTTTTTTATGATAAAGCACAGCTAGAAATGTCTTGCTCTGGTGTATTCAAAGTCAAAAGGCAACTGTGACACAGTTGATACCCAGTAATACTGTGCTGTTTGATTCTGTGCAGCCTTTCTGAGGTAAACAACATCAGACAATTTATTAGAGCTTTTTCCTGTACCGCGGACAATTTGAAACGAGATGTCTAGATTATCATAACCCAAAGAAATAGCTCGGAGTGCTTTGATTACTGCCCAAGTCCGTCACGATCACACTACCCCCCATTAGAAAGTGTTGCTCTCAGCTTCCGCTCTCAGCAGTGCGCCTGGCCAACTCGTTACAGATGTCCCTGCTAATGGCTGACTGAGGCAGGAAAAAACACACACGCAGGCCATTAAATCATCTCGCATCTGAGGCCATCTGCCAATTAGAGGGGGGAGATGTGGAACATCTTGAGAGCACGCGGGAGCAGCGGTGCACTGCGGTAGCCTCGCCTACCCACAAGCAGCGTCCTATGCTCCCGCCACCTCCTCCCATCAGGTGTTTGGCCTCACTGGTTAGACAGGCCGCATCTCCATAATTGGGCGCCCCATGTCAGCATGATCAAAACAACAGTGCTGCTTTCACTCACTCTCCCACTCCTTGCCTAAGTCACACAGTGTCTCTGCTAATGCTTATAACTTAGCAGGACGCCAGAGCAAAAAGTCTTTGCGCAGGCGTGGGATCGAATAGCAGGGAATTGAGTTTGAAAATGTGCCACACGTCTCTTTGCTAAATCGCCATTCCCTTGACTGCACGGCAAGATCAAAGTCTTCTTTTGCTGTTTGTGGCTGATCCTCAGTGAGTTACAGCCCTGCATGTTTCACACTACACATTATAACCCTGATTTGGACCTGAAACAGTGACCGTTGGGCCCCTGGACCACATGAAGGCAAAACAAACCAATCCCCAGCATGCCATTTCTGGTGCTACAAAATAAATGATCACCTTGACAAATAGCTTCCCTGAGAGTTCGAGGCACAGAGGCTCGGTGATCAATGTTGAGTCGAGGTGCCGTCTTACTCAACAGGCTCATTAACCGCCAGGTTGGTCTGTGTGGGCGTGAGCAGACGCAGCCAGAGCTGGAGGTGATTCCCTGCGGGGCAGTGAAAAACCCTGACACCCTATAGGGAAAAGGGTGTAGATATTTAGTTGCAGCAAAGGGAATTGTTATGGCGAAGTGACGCAAAGAGAGAGGGAGTGATGCAAAGTGTGAAGAATATTACTGTAGGGAAGAAGTGGGCGTGATGGAGAGACTGTGGCGGAATGGAAGGAGAACATGCTGGAAAGGTGGAAAGTGGAGCAGCCTTGTCGGGAGAAGAAAGCGAGGGAAAGATTGATTGAGTTGGCCAAAAGTCAGGGAGGGTGAAAGAGAGCACGGGTTTTACCGGATATGGAAGTTAGGTTATTTGGCCAAATGTGTTGTAGCTGCTGTTTTCTGAGGAGATGATAGCCTCGGGAGTTGATCCGTGCTAATGTGGACACAGGCTGGGTCATTCATGTGGACCAGTGCTCAGAGACAATAGCACCCGCCATTCACCTGCGCCTCTGCCCCTGCGCAACACGGCGCAGGCGGAGCATGCAGGAGACAAGTGGATTTGATACATGATTACATGCACGTCTGTCCGCCCGCAGCTCCGTCTCTGGGCTGTCTCTGCGATTTTGCATACAAATGCATCTTATTCACCAGCATTCAGTTCATTCTTGCACATTAATTGTACCACACACTCGCCTCAAACAGCATTAAATGGCGTGTAGTTTCTCCCTGGTTGCAGTTATGTTAAATGAGAGTGTATGAATAACACTGATTGAAAAGTGCAAATTGACCTTTTTTTTTTTAAGTTTTGGAATTAAACATGTCTTTTCTTCTCTAACGAGGCACTCTGACTGTTCAAGTTGTTTGTGAACGTTTGAATGCGAGAGATTCTTTATCTGCCAGTATCCAGAAGATTAGTTTGATGAACGCTGCTTTTAAAGGGATAGTTAATTTGACATTATCACCTGGCTTCATTATGCTGTAGATCTGCAGTGGTGTTTCAGAGCTTATTGGTCTGCTAAGCGGTGTGCTGGCCATTTTTAGCTCAGTGGAATCTGCTATGAGTCACATAAATGGATGGGGAAACACTGAAAGGATGTTTAATGGTTCACATGGATCCAAGAGTGGGTGTGTGGATCAATACATTTATATGGTATGGGAAGGTGAATGGACTCTGGCCAAACAAAAACACAACAAGGTTGCTTTTTGAGCGGCAATCAATCTTGGCGCATCAGGTGATCAATGTCTAAATGCATTTTTAATTGGATTTCACGGTGTCAGTAAATTGCCATGAAGTATTTGCAGCTCAGGTCAGGAATCTCAGATCAAGCATTGCCTTGGACCAGCATGCTTGAGAATTGATTATTACGGGCTTGTCAGTCAGTGCTCCGGGGTTCATGCTCCGTGGAGGCCTTAACTATGTCTCCACCAAACACAGCCTTGGTATAGGAGCGGTGGCCGCCTCAGTGAAGGTTAAAAAAACATGAAGCTGGGCTAGATGAAAGATATGTCTGTGAGACTTAAACAAACTGTATGTTATTCCTCCACAATCTAAAAATGAAAGGTTTTTGTGTACATTGTTATTCTGCCTGCTTCAGAGATTCAAAGGTTAGGTGAGACATCAGTGTATGATATATTTTTGCCGAATATCTCGCTGCTCTTCTGCTTAACTCTTGCAAGCAGAGGAAAAGGGGAACAAAAACTCATCACAGTTGTTTGTTTCTGAGGCGCATTGTCTAGAATGCTCCAAACGTGATGAAATTAATTACAAAGACTACAGAGAAGAGCACAAACGTATTAATCTTCCTTTTTGCTCTGTTACTAATTTGACTCTACAGTTTGGCAAATTTGAGTTAAATCAAAAAATGGGTCTAGATACAGATAAAATCTTAGGAGGAGGCACTATATCAACCTTGGAATTTAATCGATATGAACCGAAGGGAAATTGTCAAAACTTTGATCACACTGCCATAATAAAGTCTCCCATCTTGGTGTTTCTACCTCTTTATCTTCTCTGGTGCCTCAAGGGGTCTGAGGCACCCCAAGCCTGCTCAACTTCATTATAATGAGGAATTGGCAGGTCTGGTGGGCCATTATAGGCTATTCATGGGCTCTGATGGGAAAGTGCCATGGGACTCATTTGGAGCGCCGACAGGTAAGGGCGAATGCTACTTTCGTGGGATGAGTCCAAAGAAAAACATAGTTTGGCCAGTCATTCGCCATCAAAAGCCATTAGCATTCCTTACGCTCCAAGGTTAGAAAAACTGCACTTAACTGGCAGTAGGAACCCACAGGAGATAGTCCTGATCTCAGACAGGTAGAACCAATTTCAGACTCAATGATTTGAATGCAAATGCTTTCCACAAAGAGGGCTTTCCAACTTCCGAATGGTAGCTCCACAGTACATTACACTGGGAGTCTGCACCGCCGTGCCCGTTACCCACTGGGAAATTACATTGCTACTATGATGGAAATGGCTGCCATGTAGGAAAAAGATCAAAGCCGTTGATAGGTGGATGGTCACTGGCTGGAGTTTGATTATTTGGGAAATGGGCCTTGTTACGCTACATCGCCTAGAAAACGATATGGCAGCCACAGCAGTTGGTCAAAATAATTTGTTTTGTTATTGAAGCAGAAGGCCTCTTCTGAGGTATGGCAATTGAGGTGGTATTTTGCACCGACCAGCACCCTCAGAGTTATCAGTGTCCCTTCATAAAAAAGGCAGCGAGTGAGGACACAGGTTTGTGCTCTGTCATATCTTGTTCTCTGTTCATTCCCTTCAGGTCTTGAGCCGTGACAGGTCTTCCCTCTAATGCTCTTGGGTGCTTAACAACAGCGGTGTACAAGAAGTGGAAACTGTCCTCACAGCTTAGTGGATGATACG
The DNA here is from genome assembly GCA_028564955.1 of Terapon puta. Classification (NCBI taxonomy): domain Eukaryota; kingdom Metazoa; phylum Chordata; class Actinopteri; order Centrarchiformes; family Terapontidae; genus Terapon; species Terapon puta. The sequence continues at coordinate 13,860,470 of JAOXYL010000048.1, forward strand.
GCTCTAGTTTTCCTTTCATGTGAGGGCAATTTCGAATATGGGCAGCGTAATAATTAGGTATTCTGTTATAATTGAGATTTTTCCTATTGAAGATGTAATTATATGAAGGTCTGGGACCCTTTGGCAGCCGTCATCTCTGTAATGAGAATATTTGAAGAAAATTGAAATCTCTCTCCAGTGCTCTGTGCATCCAGAATGACTAAAAGTAATTTGACCCTTCAGCAGCAGCAGTCACCACCTCCAGTGGCTTAATGTATCCCTCTTATATTGTTAGAGGGAACATTTAAATCAGTACATCTTCAAGCGAAACTGTTCTATTACAAATATGATAGCAAAGTCTTTAGAGCTTGAAAGCGTGATGTAAGTGGATTGGACAGGAAGCTACCTACTGGCAAAGAATGAAAGTTATATTCTTGTGAGGAAGCTGGAGGGCTGTATTGCTCAAATTTTTACATTTGCAGATATTTAAATACTCTGCCTGGTGCAGCTACACAGAGTCGAGAAATGAAGCACTTTTTTATTTTTCAGAGAGAGAGAGAGCTAGTAGCTGTTGATTTTAACTCCACGGTATGACCTGTGCACAGGCGTTAGTTGGCATATTTAGCCAGGGTTGTCTCAGAAATGATGCATTAGTAACACAGCTCCATCCAGGGAATGGAAGGGAATGATGACGATAAATAAAACACAAAGTGAGTGCTACAAAATGATTGTAGAATTTCTATTACACATATAATATTGGACCAGTAAGTAATTTTGTTTTCAATTACATCAAAGAAATAAGACTTTATTTCTCAATTATGGGGATGAAAACTGGGATGAGAAAGTACAGTCCCTTTCATCAGGACCGCTGTGCCCCTGAGAAATATATTATCAGTTTTTTTTAATTCATTATAGTTATCATTACATTGATAATCAAAGCTCAAGATGCTAATGTCAGCTGACCTTATACTAATACGGCATGTAAGATGAAAATGTAAAATACAATATAAGTTAAAGCTAAAATGTGTCTGATTAATGTCAGCTGGTGGACCATCGAGACTAAACATCGATGTGCATTTTTCATAACAAAGACATTTTTGTAAATTGTACTTACCCAAATGAATAAATTTGAAGTACTTTGCAGCTGTCGTGATAAATTGCTCTTGCTGTTCTTGTCCATTTGCAGTTTGTCTTTCAGCACAGTAGTGTATAGGGCTTGGTTAGTGACCATCGCTTGTGCGCTACTTCTCACAATGCACTATAGGATAGTGCACTATATAGGGTATGATAATTCTTACTATGCATTGGAACATGGACTATATTGCAGTAAGTGATTTTGGTGAAAATCCACTTAACCCTCGCTAATGCTTTAAATATCAAAACACTGCACAGTGACATTTCAGTCCTAACACTCAGTACACTCACACTGATGCACGTCCAACAGGAAACAGGTTCTTTTTTGTGTGTTCCGTTACCTCACAAAATAAATATGATAGAGCTTATGAAATCTAAAGATGAGAGGCATGCTAACAGCTTTGATTCTGTCCTTGATTTTATGGGGGACAATTGGGTGCAGGAAAGTTGCAGTGAGGGGACATTTTATGTTTAAAGGGGTCATTGTCGCAATGGTGCGCTCTGGCTCAAACCCTGAATACTTAATACAAAGTCAGCAGATCAGAGAACAACTGTAGTCAGTGGCTCCACGCTCCTTTCTTCCCCTCCGTGTCTCCATATCTTCAACCTCATCATTTAATCAGGTCTCGTGTTGGTCTGCATCAAAAATCTATTTGGAATTCATTTGCTGCCTTGATGTGTAAATTCAGTTATGGTTAATACATGAGGTACGGCACACGCATAATCATGTCTCTTCTCTACTCACACACGTGCATTTTCTTTTCTCTTCCTCTCACCCATTGATTTATATAGACAATACGTGACTCATCTTGCGCTACTGGCATCCTCCATCAATGAGGGGTGGTGGTGGTGGTGGGGGGTTTCCTTTCCCCTCCTTTCCCATGCTTTCTCTCCCTGGATCAGTGTGTAGCATTGGTAAGAGAAACAACTGTACAGTGCAGTCTGTTATTTGCATTTGTTACAGCCGGGGGGAAGAGGGATGAGAGGGGGTGGCGCCCTGCCTGTTATCACTATATTTTGAATGCCTCACTATTAATGACTAGATTATAGAGGAAATATGTATTGGACACCCAGTGGTCTACCTGCTCACCATATTCCCTTGTCAGAATTGTGCAAATTCTCCTCTGGCTATGTACCAATCTGCTGCAATGCTTTGTTTGTTAAGGTATTTATTTGGTTGGTTCAGCTGCTTTCCTGTAGCTTTGGGCTATGTACTGTGCTCGTTGCTTCTCATGACCATAACGGCGCGAAAGCCACGTATCTCGCTGTGCATGATATGTACTTTGTGTGCGCAGTATGTGTCAGAAAACGACTTACATCGTGTTTTCTTCTCATGGCAGCATCCTGTGTAATGCTGCGTGGGACTGTGCCTAGACCAGCGTAGTGTGTAAAACTGGGAGACACACGGAGAAGAGCCCAGATCCTCACCATGCTGTGTGTGGGTGTATAGAATATCAATGTCCTGCTGAGCTCTCTCACTCTGTGTGTTTATGTGTGTGTGTGTGTGTGAGTGTGTGTGTGTCTGGCTGCTTTCAGGTGGCATTTAAGGTATCCCCTGCCTCATTGTCTGGGTTATTTGCGTGTATGCGAACACGCTTGCTTGATTGATTGTCGGTGAAAGCAGAGTAACGATTGTGTCTCGTCTTTGGCCCCGTCTGTCTCTTTTGGTCAGTCCCTCCCTCACGCCTGTGTCTCCTCTCTGCTCGTTGCATTTGCCTCGCGGAGCAGAAGCCCTCTCTGTCTTCCTGCCGTGTCGTTTGAAGTGTTTTTGCTCAGCCTTCTGTTCCTGCTCCGTTCTCACCTTGTGCGGAGTCAATGGGAAGTCCCTAAAGAACGCTTCGCTCAACCGCATTGCCGTGCGTGGGAGGAGAGTGGGCACTACCGCCCTTTTTCCTCCCTTTAATTTATTGCTCTATTGCTGTTGAGAGAGTGAATCACATATATTGTGTCATTATTTAGAAATCCTGGCTCTTACCGCACTTGCACTTGTCTTTCTAGCACAGTGTAACTACACATGAGAGGAGCTGTGTTTTCTTTTCCTCTGCAGTCAGTGTGTGTGTGTGTGTGTGTGTGTGTTGGCGCGTGCATGTTTGTGTGTATCTTTCGGTATAGCATAAGATATACGTGTACATGTAAGAGATAGATGGTTATGATAAATAGATTTGCTTTTGCAGCACTTAAAGGGATTCTGTGCCACTTCCCAGGAGAAAGAGGAAGAAAAAGTGGTGGAAAAAAGTTACGACAAAAAATAACCAAAAGGAAGAGGAAGAAAGTGAGGTTGGGGGAGGGAAGCGTAAAAAAAGGGGGGGGGGGGTGGAGATGGAGGAGGGAGATATAAGGTAGCACAGAGATGTAAAGGCAGAGAGTGGAGTGGAAGTGAGGATACGGGAGGAGGAGATGGGGGGGAGGGGGTATTCATATGTAGAGGAGAGGAAGAGCCTGTATGGAGAATATTAATGGTGTGTCAGGAAGTGGAGTATCTTTAAAGGCCTCAACCTTTCTTTTGGTGCTCATGCGTACTGTAACGGAAAGAGTGGCTCGAAGGCACTGCTGTAAAACCGGAAAAAAGGAACTGCATCAGTGGCAGAATTGTACCCACAAACATTCATTTCCACGAGCAGTGTTTGCAGGAAGCACACTATAATGGGCACAACACCTGGAAGGAAAACCAAACACCCAGAATTTCTTTTACCCCTTTATTCTGGCAGTTTAAGAGCATTTGTTTGGCTTGATAAAACATGTTTATAAGAGGTGAGTCGTTTGTTTTTCTTTCATTATCAAAATCAGTTTGCCTGGAGGTAGAGATCTGGCCTGCGACGCCTGCTCCTTTTGCTGATTTAGACACAGCAAACATTTGCTGTGTTTCTCACCTACCTATCTCTCTATCTGGCTAGTCATCCATCGGCCTCTTTTACTCTCCTCTCCGCGTTTCGCATTCACTCTGCGTATATTTCTTTCTGTATTATACGCACATACTCAAACACACTCACCGATTTTTGAGTTGCAGCTGTGTCAGGACTCCGAAATCCCTCCCAGCACCTGTCAACGGCGGGATCTACGGCAAGAGGGAGAATAGAGGGAGCTGCAGGTGTGTGTGGTTGTGTGTGTGTGTGTGTGTGTGTGTGTGTGTGTGTGTGTGTGCACGTGTGAGAGGAGAGAATTGGGAGGAAATAGGTTGATAGAAAGAGAGAGAAAAGAGAGAGAGAGAGGGAAGTGATGCTCATTTACCACATGATGCAAGGAAGAAACACGCTGTCTTTCGTGGAAGCCCGTGTCACAGGTGACAGTCAATGACAGGGCCAAGAACAGGCCTGTCAGAGAGGCAGGAACAAAAGAGAGGAGGAAGCACGGGAAATGAATGTGGTATTCCTCATATAGCAAATGACAGAGATGCAAAGGGGGATATAGGCGTACAGTATGGTGGTGAGGAGAACAACAGCTGAGCACATTGTTAAAGGCTAAATGATGTAGTGAAGAGAATAACATATACAGCCTGGGGTCGTTGTTTATGACGGGAAAAGCAAGTGTGACACACGCCGACTGCAGAAGATGGATTCCTTGTGTGGAAATTGGTCTAATACCAGGAGGTTTATTCCCTGGGAGCCCTGCCTGCCGTTAAAAACATCGTGGGTCGTGATTGAAAAAAGAGCGAGGCTGTAGATAATCAAATTCACATCTCTGGCAGTTATTTTGTTTCCATTTGATCTGGGGTAATGTAAATTGGAACATCAAGGTTTTCTGTCGACATAAATATCTGTCAGTCTGCGTAAAGAAAGTTTACTTGTAGCATTGTCACGATTTCCTAATATCTTTAACAACTTCTGACTTGGCATTTGCAATTCATAAAGCACGTTGTAATCCCTAATTAGCAGGCTTTAATTTCCCTAACGGGAATGAACTTTTGGTCAAATTAGAGGTTCCATTAAGTTTTGATTTTAACCTCCAGCGCCTGCTGCATAGGGGTAAATTAGTGCCAAGGAAACCATATCTCTAGCTAATGTGCAGTGCCAGGAAGATAACAGCAGTTTCAAAAATGCCAGGGACATTAGCATTCCTGCATCGTGCTGCGTGTGCGAGGTCTCCGTTTTTAAATCTATAAAAAAAATAAATTGCTGTTCGTCAGCAAAAACCCCGCTCCCCCTTCCCCCTCCCCCTCGGCCTCCTCTTCATTAGACAGTTCATCAGCAATCTATCATCATATGTATTATTTATGAGCAGAGCCCAGTTCATTCTAAACACACAGCACAGGTTTCTTTAGTTATTTAGGTTTCAGTTATATTTTCAAACTAGTGTCAGGCTTATTGTGCGTATATATAGAGAGAGAGAAAGAGAGAGAGAGGGAGAGAGTACTCTAAGCTCCAGAAAATGATGCTTTTCAGCTTAATGAGGACTCATTCCCTCCCAGCGTTCCCACCTCCACCCGAGCGGAGAGTCAGGGTTTGCTCCTCTGCCAGCCCCTGCTCAGTGCCTTGTATGCAAATACCCATTTTCCAATCAACCTTGTGGTTCATTCTGAGGCGTTCGATATAGCTCTGGCCTCCTGCAAGGTAATTTACCCGGAATTCCTTTGACCTCCAAGGTCAGCCGGTGGAATGACACCTTTAATCACTAACCTCCAGTCAGTGTTCATGGCCACCGAGTAGACGGAGGAGGTCACGCAAAGTAAACTGTGTTTGTATTTAGAGAAGGTACTGATGGTGGCATAATGGCACTGACTGAGCCATGACAGCACCACTGAATGTTGGGTAATAAAAAACAGCATTTGGTACCAACTAAATAGGTACATTTGCATGATCATCTAAGCACCGACCCAAAGTTGTTGTTGATTTCCTAACCGGGTAGCTTCTATCCACAGCCTGCAAAAACTCACCCAGGTGTCACAGAAACAATCTCAGGTCAGGAAACATCTCACTGAAAATAAGTAAGAGCACATAACGAGAAAACAACTGCCCAGATTGGCTGCGGCACTAATGAGGCAATTAGAAGTGAACAGAGTTAACTTTAAGTAAATAATGGAACCTTCTGCATTTTCAACAGAATATGGACATTATCTTAACTCATACGTTGTGAAACTATTTTGAATAAGTAGAATAATTTAAGAGTCTGCTGCACCAGATGCCAAAACAAATTCCTCGTAGGTGGAAACCTACCTGGCAATAAAAGTTTTTCTGATTCTGATTCTGATTGTGATGTTCACAACTAATTAGTTAATTTACACCTTAAAGTCTTTGATGCATGTTGACGGTGTGAATGAAAAGAACCTAAAAGTCTTTTCATTGGTCAGTAGAACCAATAACACTTCTCGATTTAAAGTAAACGTGCGACTGTAGCTATTCTTTGAAAAAAAAATTACCCTGGATTTTTGGGTGATTAAAATTTATGTGAGATTTTTACCCATTTAGGAAACATTTGATACTTTTGTAAAATAAGAACTGAAGTGGGAGAAAGAAAATAAATGCAAATTAATAAGATTAGTTCAGGTGTAAAACATCTTTACACAGTACCCAACCCTATTAGTGGGAGTATTTGCCTCAAAGTTTCCCAGTGTCCTCAGGAATTAAGTCCGTGGTTGATGATTTGCTGTTTCACGATTTACGCCTAATACCAGCATTCAGTGCAGGAAGTCTTTCTGCCTATTTATCTGACTTTTCTGCAGAAGACCACAGTTTGAGTAATTCTGTAATCCAACTCTAACTATAGGTTATTCTCTATAACTACGCTCTGTCCCTCACCTTAACTATCATGTACTGAATGTGCGGATATTGTAGTCGATATGATACTTGACCATCATTCTGCAGAGTGATGACAGGGTTGAAATATCTGATTGTGAGACGCTTCACCCTTTTTTAAACACTTACAGTCAAGGTGCCCTTGAGCAAGGCAATAAACTTTTTGATTGCTCAAGTAAGGCTGTTTAATGGCCAGTGGTACATGACTGGTTTTACTGTGTGTGTAACCCTCCTCCCCTGTGGCCCATGCTGTAAAACTCAGCGCACTCTGTGTAAACATTCACCCGACAGCCTATATGATACTATCTGAAACTCATTCTCTGAGACGCTTCCCTTACATGCGCTCGCCCTCGTCTTCCAGTTACAGCCATCGTGCGGTTTACATGAGCATCAGTGCACTAAGACACCTCTCCTCACACTTTAACACCCAAACCCAAATGCCTTAAATCTATGTCATAAGATTCGCTACAAATGTGCTTGAAGATTCTTTACATCTTCTGCGTGCGTCACCCAGCACACTCCTGCGTGGGCCGGCTCGGCTGGATCCTTAATCGTGGGGTAATTGTGAAATTGTATTGACTATTGAGAAATTATGCAAATAGTCTAGTTCCAACCCACCCCCTCCCCTTTCCCCCCCATCAAATCCACGTAGAGCAATCATGACAAATTGATTAAAGTTTTGATTGGGGAGAGTTTTTTGAATGCTGTTGAGTTATCAGTGATGTGCTTTTATGAAACTGCTAATCAACCAAAAAAGTCTTCACACGACCTGAATAACATAATGTCGAACCAATCAAGGAAGGAGGTGCTATACACACACGTACATGCATGTGCGCAGGCAGAAAAGCCGGTGACTCTGATTCCTCTCTGTAAAGCCCTGCAGGTGTGGTCCACTCCTCCTGCGCTGGCTATTAGCACAGCCTATCATTGGTATTCATTTCCCGCTCCTAATTCCCCCACAGTATTTTTTTTTCCTCTCACTTGACAGTGGACCGTGGGTTAAACGCCGGGGGGAGTGCTCCATCACGACTAGATCTGATCCAATTAAATACAGATTTAATCAGCCCCTCAGTCGGCGAGTGAATACACAATCTGATCAGGCCGGTGGTAACTGGAGGCCCGGCTGTGAGTGGGCGATGGTTTCCATCCACGGGCCACAGGATTGGCCCGGCAGGTGAGGAGACACCTTGATGCTATCTGACCTGTCAATTGAGCACATCCACGTGTCTGCCAACAGTATCTACTTTTTTTTTTTAATATCCTTTTGGACCCTTTATTGTTTTTATAGATAGGGCAATGAAAGAGAGACAGACGGGAGAGAGACAGAGCGGAAGACACACAGCAAAGGGACCTCGGCCGGCATTCAAACTCAGGTCCGCTGCACTGAGACTCAGGCCACATACGTGTGTGCACGCACTCAACCGCTGAACCACCTGCACCACAACAGTATCTACTTTTTAAGCGCTGGTGGCACATTCAAGCGGTTTCCTTTTTCTTCTTCTCCGCAGTGCCAACAAGCCCTTTTGTGCCGATGACCCCGTAACCCACTGATTTATGGCGCTTTTCCATTACACAATTCTAGCACTACTCGACTCGACTTGACTCGACAGACAGTTTTGGTCGTTTTTGATTGCAATAGAGTACCACCTCTGCGTGGGTGGGGTCGTCATAGCAACGCGGCCAAAACTTCAGAGACGTCATTTGTTATGCGACACAAACACGAAACAACCATGGAGCCACCAGACAAAGAAACGTCTGCACCTCGTCGTTGCTTCATGGGGATGATTTCTTTGCAGCCACCTCTGAGCATTTCATGTTTGCTGTTATTGAGTTTTAAAAATGACTCCTATGAATGAGTCCCTCTCCTGGCTTCTGTCGTGACGTCACACCCTGGCCAATCAGTGGCCTGCCATCTGCATCAGATCATCAGAACATCAGATTTTTGGCTCAACTCAGCTCGCTTGGAACCCCGACTGAGTAGTACTAGGAAGGTACTTGGTACCAGGTACCAACACGTAATGGAAAAGACTAAAAACCGATTCGAGTCGAGTCGGGCTGAGTAGGTGCAAGTGGAAAAGGGCCATTTGTGCAAGTGGAAAAGGGATGCTGAGGAGGCAACAAAGGCTCCTGTGGAAGATCAGTGTGATTTACTATCGATGCAAACCCTCAATTAATTAATGATTTAGGGACTGGATTATATCAGTGGCAGGCGGGAAGGAATCTGGAGGAGGTTAATCTTTCGTTTACTGGCAGAGAAGCGGAGCCTGTCCACCAGCGGCCATGTAGAAAACTGGGAGAAAACGACGCCCCCACCCCCCACCCCTGCCAGTGAGGGAAGATTTTTCCCTCCTTCCTCCCAAATGGCTGCAGCTGCTGATTGTTGAAACCTTTTACTCTGCAGAGGAAGCAGTCCTGTGATATGAAGTACAGCTCCCCAGTGCCCCATCAAAGTCCACTGTAACTGCTGTGTCACCTTCAGAGTTCCAAGGGAGAATTGTACATGGGGAGCTGCTGCAGAGCCTACTAATGAGAAGTCATTGGGAAATGGGTTTGCTTTTTAACATACCCCGATGTCCAGGGTCGTTTTAGTTACGACCCGAGACTTAATTACAAATCCCGCTATTTAGTGTACAGTGGTGTGTGTCTGTGTGTGTGTGTGACTGCCAGGCTGTGACTAGATATGGCTGCAAAAAGCAGCGATTCTGGCTGTCACTCAAATGTCTAACTGTAAATAAGTCGTGCCTGCCTCGGTTAGCCGCGTCCCACACAATGCAAACATAACACACCATGGCATTAAGTGCACTGTTTAGTTTCTGAACCAAATCCAACCTGGCAAGCAGACCGGCGTGGCTGGCGAGTTTAACAAGCTGGGGGTTTGTTCTTCATCCAGCATGCCAGTCATTTATGCTAATTCAAATAACTTCCCCCATTCTCTGCCTCTTTAATGTTTACAGTGATGAATAATGTGCTATCAGATCGTAGCCTCATATCCTGAGTGTCATTGACATTCAAGGCATTTGCTGCAACCTTTATTGAAAAACCACAGAGGGCAGATGCCTTGAATTCTTTGCATTATTCGGAAACGCTTATCTCAGCTTATTGTATGGTAAAACCACAATTAATACAAAAAAATTACTTCAGTAGATCTCACACTGTTTCCCAGTGAAAGGTCTAAAGAGGCATAATTTGTTAATTACACTGCGAAATGATTCCAGGTTTTATTGTGAGCATTTCAGCCACATCCTGCCCCTGGGATGGACATCCTTCTCTTTTCTTCCACCTCCGATCAGTAGTCTTTAATTGCCTCTTGTGTTTGGAGGAAGACTCGCCTCACTTGTTATTTCCAGGTGTAAATGAGATGAGGAGAGAAAGGTTACCCTGAGCCCCACAAGTCTGTGCAGTCCTTCAGGGTGGTCCCAGCTCACCCCTGCCGTAGTCTGATATCTCAAACATAGCTGTGTTTGAAGTGCTCGGTTGGGTGCCTCCGCTTTCTGCACTCGGCCGAGAGTCGCGGTGCTTGTTCAACTCTGGCAGCCCCGCTGTAAGTTCCTTCTTTTGTATTTGCATACCGAACAAACAGGAAATTGTGTTCATTTGTATGCAAATGTGTTTGTCCCCAAGGCTGGGATTTTGAATTAAAAGTTTTACCGTCCCATTAATTCCAAATTACACACAGGCACTGACATGGGCTCCCCCGCCCGGCAGGGGGGTATCCGACTTGCCATCCGAACGCATCTCTGTCAGTTTAGGCTGTTTAGTTTGCCATCTGCGAAACGGAGTCGGAATTTGGATTTAATCTGGTCCACTGATTTGCAGATTGATCGTCTGCGCCACGTTGCAATCTCCTCTTAATTATCTCACGAAAATATGCAAAGATTTCGGTGTGATTGATATTCGAGGATACTACGAGAGACAGACGTGCAGAGGCCTTGGAGTGGTTGACTGACAGGTTGCGAGGCACATGGTGAATGAGAGGGAGTGGTGAAGGCCGTCCACCACGCCAATGTAGCACACCTCATCAGCCCTGCTCATTAAAATACATGTACAACCTTATGAAAAATGCATGACCCCATCAATGACGTGTGGCATGTATGGCCGGATGCTGACAGTCAAGGTAATATGAAAAATTAGCACCTGCACATCGGCTCCTCATAAGGAGCTTTACATGAAGGGCCTTGTCTTTGTCACAATGTTGCCGATCAAGCACTAACATTATTCAGCCGTTCAAACTATTGATATAAGTGATTGAATACCTGGCTGTGATGTCGAGTAGATAGATGGACAGGATTTTGCCACTTATGTTTAAAAAATACAAGGAATAAAGGCTGCAGTTCACTCTGTAGTTTTGCAATTTGAAACTACTCAAGGGTAGCTGTAGCTGCTAGTGGCACTCAAAATAATGAATGAGAAGGTCTGTGTGCAAGAGGAGATTAATTAATCAGAGAACCGATGGATCGATAGACTCTCTGATCTAAATTATGCCCTCTCCAGCCTTCCTGTTTTCAGCAGTGCCAAGTTTGAGAGAGATAAAAAGTCACCAGTGTAACATGGTTTCAGCTTTTTATGAGCTTTTATCGTTTCAGCCTGGACCTATGGAAATGCTATAAGAAAAAGGAGATGAAGGCATTTTATTTGAAGTGTTACTGAAATGTTCTTGCAGTATAAAGTGATAGGCCTGCTGTCACTGCGTTACTGTTCCTTTGTTCTTGCGTTCTTTTGTTTTACTGCTGCGGTTATTCATTATTTATCATGATTTGCCCACAAATAGTTCAAGACTTGTACAGTTCAGCTTGTACTTGTTCATCGGTTGTACTTGCACGATGAATACACTGGAAGATATTTGCAAGAGTACAAATCTAACCTGCTTTTCACAAAAGGCGTTGCAGCTGCCGGGTGAACATCACCACCTTTGAATGTGTAAAAATGATTAATTTTTGCTCGCAGAGAAACAAACATGCACATACACACAGTGCTGTTCGCAAATTAATAATGCATGGAGCACATCTTGTACACATGCAGACTTTTGGCAGGCGTCTGATGTCTCTGTGTGATGAGCCAAGGGGGACACATCATTTTTGACTCTCCAGTCAGAGAGCGATGGTGGCTGAGTGCTCTGTTGCCAGGTTTCGCTAATGAAAGGGGGGAATTTGGCTTTCTATCTTTTCAAAGACTTTAAAACGGGTTATGTTCTGTGGAGGTGGTACAGCATCTAACCTGGAAGGAGCCGATGCTTGACAGGCTAAAAAAATGACTTTGACAACAAGACAGACTTACAATCACTAGTGTCAGCTCAATGGGGAATTCTCCCGTTTGCTAGGAAAACTCTGAGAAATAAACATATTATGGCTTAGACAAAAAGAAGCTCAACATTACCAGAGAGGAAAATGCTTTATCAGTGACATGCCTGAATATATTCCTTGATTTTTTTTTACTACTTCTGTCTCATTGAGGTTTGCAGAATACAAGAACCTATTATTTTCCAATATAGTTTTCTAGAAAAGCTGTCTCAAATATTATTCTTTTTTTCTGTTGTCGTAACAGAAAAATGAATTGCTGCCTTTAAAAAAAGAGAGGAAATAAACCATGCATAAATGAAACACAATAGACTTTCGTACTGTGTATAACAATCTTTCTATATTGATTTTGAGTACATAACATTGCTAATACTAAATTTAGCTGTGTGGGCAATACTTTATCTCAATAATAAACCAGTATTCAGAACATCTATTCAAAGAAATTGCTTTGCACATTTCATGCAGTTGTTTATTATTTGTTACCAGAAAAATCAATTTGAAATTTATCAAGAACAGATGGAATCAGGATTGTTTTGCACCTGAACAAAACCATTTTTCAACACTCGAAGAAAAACACCAGGCACATTTCTGTTTTCATTAGCAAAACTGGCAACCACACTCCCTGCTCAGCTTGGCTCGCATCGCCCTGATTGCAAAAAGTATGTAAAATCCCTCGTCGCTGTTTGATGTCATGTCAGACACCCTCCTGAAATGTGTAAAATATGTCACATGTAGATTTAAATATAAACCTAACTCTCTTTCTGTGCATGCAAAAACACTTTTTAAAAAAATCATTTTTGTACTTGACGGAAACACGGAAAGTTTGATACTCTCACAAATGATCAGAAAAGACGCTAAATAAAAGATCTTTAACCATTCGTGGATGCATGATGATAAATACTTTAGTCCATATCCTTGTCGCTGGTCATTTTAGGTACAACCATGGGTCTGGAATAGATATGCAGTGGATTTGGATTCAGGTAATTGAGGAAAATATTGAATGTAGATGTGATTGCTCAGTCATGTTCGATGCTGTACCGTCCTTTTTCAAAGGGGGGTGCTGCCTTTGTACCACATGTGACAGAATGTTCAGCTTCGTAAAAGGAATTCTTGATATGTTTCTGCGCCACCACCACTGAGATGAATTACAGTGTGTTTACTGTGCTTAGCGGACAAAGTGAATCTGAGGATGTGAAAAGGGAAAAAACGGTGAAAACACTGTTTCCGGATAAGCTTAAATGCCATGCACCAAACACTGGAGCTACTAATTATCAAGGTCTTATGCAAAACAGTGATGTTTGATGTGCTTTTTTTGATGGGATTTTAAATAAAGGGCCACCATTTCTCATACGGAATAAATCTTTCCAGAATCTGCAGAAAATAAGAAAGCAGCTTTAATCAATCACAAGACAGAATAAGTGACAGCTGATTAATATTCGTCAGAAGAAAAACCTCAACTGTGCTTCGAAACCGGTAACTATTGAATCCATGGGCTGCTCGTGTGCCTCTCTGCCGTTTCAATTCCCAGTCTATTGTTCTGTCCTTGAATGAACTGTCACAGAGCACAATATAGTCACAGTGGTATACATTTCCTGAGATGGAGAAGGTTGTCACAATTGCCACTAGTCATTACAAGTCATTCTCTCGTGAGTGTTAGAAAAGAAAAGCGGCGACATGGAACAGCAGAGACCTGCAGTCCGTGGGAGGCCATAGGAAAATAGTTGGTAAAAGAAGACGCAAGGTTAAAGGAGGTGGCAGCAGAACGTGGCACAAAATGTACCACCGCCATTATCACAGCCGCCAACTTGGACACCCTATCCACCTGTTATTAGCGTTGAAATGGGGGAATTGAATTAGACTGACTTGTCTTTAAAGGCTCCTAGAATCTAGCTGCCAAAGCCTTTCTGCCTTTGTGCCCGGGAGCCAGCGAGGGTCAGCGGGAGCGCGTGAGTGGGCAACGACCGGCAGTCACAGCCACTCAGAGACACCCTGGAGGGGGAGAGAGGAGAGAGACGACCGCAGCTTGGCAGCTCCACTGGAGTCTGATAAGCTTTAATGGCACCGCCACAATGATTCACACCATGTGAGACACACACACACACACACACACACACACACACACACTGGCAGACATGCGCACACACTCAGAAACACACACACACACACACATCTCTAGCAGGCTTGTGAGGAATGATTTCTGCACCCTGGATAAATTTGCAGTTGCAGGGAGTCTCTATTTACCAGTAATTGCATTTCTCTGCCCTCTTTCAGCCCTGCCTTCAAAAATGTTCTGTGCCTCAGGAAGTTGAAGGTGGCTGGGGAGAAAGCAACAGAACATGTTGTCGGCCTCACACGGTGCTCTGCCACAAGTTGACAGCTTATAGGCCAATCTGTACCATACATGAATACAAGCTGTGTATTGCACATAATCTGTCAGACAGATATGTTGCATCATCTGCATTTCCTGAAAAGCCTATTGAACCGAAAAAAAGGATTTAACTGCAGTGCATGTGTGGCTACACTGTGTAGTGCCTTAATTGATCTACCAACTCACCGTCACAAATGCAGAAGAACTACGTGTCAGAAAATGAAGATGTTCAAAAGCAACATCTGTATTCACCCCAGCTGTCTGTTGGTGTAGATTATGATAAATGGTCTGGGGTATTTGGTTAATTTTTCATGGGAGAAGGGGCTCAGGCCTGCCTGGCAAACAGTCAAGGGAATTGAATAAAACTGCCCAGTTCCCATAGTAATTATGCTTATATTAAACGATTATGAAGCACACAACTTTCCTCTCATGCCAGCGTTCAGTGCCAGTGCAGCAGAGATGGATAAGAGACAGACGATGAAAGTGAATGGATGCGCAGTGTGCAGAGATCTGAGTTTACATCCTGTCACACGCCAACAATTGATGTTCACAATCTTTTCTTCACCTCTAAAGGGTGCTTCAGTGATATATTAGTTGAAGGCGAAAGATTTTTAAAAAGACTACATCTAAGCCTTGGAGGCACAAACACAGGATGCTACATTTTGTGCAACGCAACTTAGAAGCTTCATGAAAGATTTCCAGGCAATTTACAGAATTTTAAGCAATATTTAAGAAGCGTAATTTATATGGCATACAAAAAGGTTGTCCCATATAACTATTAATATATCCAATAAGTCTTTAAAAAAAACACTTCAGCTTACATTTACCTAAAAAACAAATTAATCTTATGTTTCATTACACTTGTGTGGTAATCATTAAAAAAAAAAACATTACACCCTACGTTTGTAATACTGACTTTCTTTTATAAATTCATAGTCTTCAAGCCCATGACCCTGGTGACATCACTATGACATTTTCCGGGTTATTTAATCACAGTTTACAAACGGCCCCCAGAGCGGCAGAAGATGCACAAATGTTTTCGCAGCATAATGAAAAAATGACACCAACCATGACGAGCAAACTGATCTTCGTGTGTGAAAGTGCTCCTTTAATCGTACTGTAATTTCCACACATGCACCACATTAGGTGGAAGACAGGGCTGGCCATTAATCATAAGGGTTGGCAGCTTGATCCCCAGTTCCTCTTGTCTGTATGTTGGAGTGTCCTTGAGCAGGACAGTGAACTCCACAATTGCCTCAAATGTGTTCATGGGAAAAAAAATCTTTTGACAATAGCATCTGAAAGGATTGTAGAAAAAAAAACTAAATCAATACTTTAATTATTTGACAGTGAATGCAATCTGGCATTCTGCAGAGCTGTATCATGATTAATGCTCTGTCCTGCAACAAGGTTAAATAAAGCAACAATACAGAGATAAATGCACCAGTTACGACACACGTGTCCGAACAGAGCGTCTGATCAAAGAGGCCGGGTGTGGAAACTGCAGGGTGTGTTGGAGAAATAAGGGTTGGAAACATGAGTGATGGAGTGGAGCACCGCCACAAAGTAGTGCCTCCGCTTAATCTAGACACAGCTAAGTTGGAGACACACAGGGAAACACCGCACGGACAAGAAGAAAAATCAATAGTCTGAAACAGTTACTTGAATAAAACCCAACCCAACTCTGTCTGGCTAACTGATGTTTTTGAAGCTCCATCCTCCGTAAGTATGAGAAAATAGCTACTCCTTGTTAGTAGGCAGTCACTACAATACAATAATGTACTTAGCAGCTTTGTCTGTGGAGAGTGACTGCTGTGCAGGCTGCTAGCAAGTGGAACAGATTGCAGTATTGCATATGACTCAAAATGTCCATCTGCCCCCATTATGTGTGCAGTGTCTTTTTTCCCCCTGTTATTTTTTGCTGCTTTCAGCATAATGCTTAAAGTGTGCTCACACATCTCTCTCCGCTTCTGGGAGTTCTGTTTTTTTTTGTTTTTTTTTCATGCTGGGAGTACTTAAACACACACACACGCAGCCTCGGTACAACAGGTAATTATTTGCAAAGAATGGAGCAAGTGCGTGGGGTGCAAATTGCATTGTGGGACGGCTCTGCGGGACAGAGGGATGTCAATTGAAGAGGCTGCCATTTTTATGTACACCTCATCCATTGTTCTCCGCAGTGAATTGCAGGGGCACGGTGTCGCTGTATTTACATGTACCTCTCAGGACGTGGGTGTATTTATTTGTCTCTGTCAGAGAGGATGATTTGCCCCTCGCTGGAGAACACTGGCTGTGCACAAACTGCCGGTAAATGGGAACATGAGTTTAGCAATAATTCTGAACCCCTCTCGAGAGCGACACAGAGGTGTGCAGAAAGCCTGTGGCCACCTGTCATAACCCTCAAAACAGCAGGTAGGGCAGGAAAAAACCACCTGCCTGTCAAAACTCTTTTCTCTGTCTAATTGTTCTTCGCACATTCACAGGATTACTGGTTTAATTCTGCTTTATAATCACTGCTCATTGTTCCCACTTATTGTTTCCTTGCTCAATTTGTTTGTTTGTGTTCACACTCTGGCAACACAAATGTTCTTTTGTCATGCCAACCAAGCAATTTGTGTGCAAGGCAGTTGAATTTAATTTAATTTAAGGAGAGAATAGAGGAAGAGCAGGAGCAGGAGAAAGGGATGGGGAAATGAAGGGGCACCTGCAGACGCGAGAAACACGTACTGTAAAGGAAAGAGGCTGAATTAAGACAGTTTTGATAATTCTTTCAGGTCGTATGGACAACGTTTTAACCAACAGACAGGGAATGATGGATTATTCATTTAAAAGAACACAATTACCATATTAAGTAGGCCGGTTTTTAATTTATGAATCAGGCTGCTATTCGTCTGGAGATACAACACTGTAAGAACAAAGCAGCTCTATCTCGTTTGGCTGCCTGTGCTTTTTCCTTGAACGATATGTTTGATAATCTCAGGTCGATGCTATACACTTATCTATTGAGATTAGCGTCGGGATCCAGTAATCCTCGATAGGATCTCCTATTCATTACAGCCACTACGGCTAAGATTATGTTACAGTATTTTCCAGCTCCAAACAGAAGATGTATTACTTTATTTTGTCAGCCAGAAACATTTCATTACTTGATATGTAGCAGTGGGAAAAAAAGGGAATTTGCAACAGTAGGATTAATGGAATATGTAATGCCAAAAACTACGCGATAAAAGGATACGACTGCCGCTGTAGTGCCAGAAGAATATAACCACAGAGCTGTTAATGCTGCGAGAGCACGATGCAGTGAGCGATTTAAAAAGGAGCATCTTGTTTAAAGTCCCACAATCCAATATTAACAATACAGATACATTGCCTGCTGTTTGTCCGGTTTAGTGGAGATCGGCACCTGTTTTGTGAAGTGTGACGCTCTTCCGACTGGAACGTGTCCAGCTCGCTCTCAGCAGTGGAGATGGGCGGCTCAGGGTCCCTTTGCCCAGCACGTAGTGGTGCCCCGGGGCAGCAAGAGAGGAGACTGATCGAATTGGTTTTACATTGGGTTGTCAGAGGTCTCCTAACTTCTTCACAAATCGATATGTGCCTTAAACTGCAGCCAACCGGCTGAAACTGGCTGCAATTTCCTCACAACCGGGCTCCGTCCACGTTTCTCATCAGTAATGACTGAGCAGTTTGAATTGAGCCAAACGCCCCTGTGGGCCAGAGAACACTGACTCATGTTGTTCGCACACATTAATAATGCATTATAGCATGTAACACAGGGTAATTAACTCTGCTGCTAAATACGAGCTCGGTCCAAAGTGTCGTTCTGCCAGGACGCTGTTTGCTGAGAGCGAGAAATCGTAGGGTGATGACTAAGCCGCCCATCTTTGTTGTGAATGATTATAGGCTTTACACTTGTTTTCTTGTTTGTTTGGTTTGCATTTTATTTCATCATTATGTCAACAAGAAGTGCTACAATTAGATGGATATTAATCAACAGCTCAGATATGATGTATACGGATCTTTCTAAATTACTGGTCTAAATTACACTGTGTCTAACATTACAACAGTCCCTTTGTGTCTGGATTTTTGCCAAAACAACACCTGAGCTCCTTTACTGATACCAAAATGACTTTCTTCAATGTGAAAGAAGAAACTTTTTTGTAGATTGATTAATCATTTTAAATGTAATATTATTAAAGCAGAAATAATATTCTCTGATTCCAACTACTCAAAGGCTGCTTTACTTTGATTTACTTGATTTGCCTTTCTACGTATGTTTGAATTATTATCTACTTACGAGCTTCTCCTGGAGCTCTCAACTGCACCTTATAGCCTTTGCAAAACTGCACCTGCTGAGGAAAACTGTAAATGTGGTTGAAAGCTCTGCAAAACGTTAGTAAATGGACCTTGAGTTAAAATTGTTATTTTATCAAGATTATCTTTCCTGTATCCTAATTTGTAGAGCCTACCCTTTTCTTTAAAAACACCCATCTTTTTAATCTCCAAATGCACAAATTCCTCAAATGCATCAATTTATTGTTGTTTGAACAAGCTGCAGTTTATAAGTTAGATAAGTAAAAAAAGAAAAGATTTTGAGATAAAATATCAGTTACTTGACATTTTTTGATGCAACACTGGTTAGATATTATGAGTATTTGGATCTGATACTCAGCAGTACAGCTCTCCCATAGCGAGCCTTTTGCCCAGTACACAGAATGACTCAGTTGTCATATGATTTTGTATTTCACCTCTCTTTTTATGTCGTCTTCTTGTACTGCTTTGAAGATCCACATTACGTTTGCTGCACAGTACAAATAGGCTGATTGTGATTGTGATTGTGATTCGCATTCTGCCAGCTCTAATCTAACCAATGTAACAATCTAATTGATCACTTAAGTATAATTGGAATCACTCGAAGCTTTATGCTCCAATCCATGTTAGCCATGCTTCAGTCCCCTCTAACATTGCTTTTTTTTCCTCCCCACTCTCCTTCCCCTTTCTTTCCTCTCTCTCTCTCTATCTCTCTTTCTCTATCCCCAGTGGTTCTGGTCCACTGCTCTCCCTCCATCTCCCTTGCTCTTTATTGACTGTTGAGTGTAGGGCGGTGTTAAACCAGCATCGATGTAATAGTGGGCATTAGCCCTTTGAACTGCCCTTAATCTAACTGTAATAAACTCACATTTATTTTGGTAGCACATGCTTTCCCTCTCCCTGCATACACACATATACATAAATATTTGTAGATAGATATCTAAAGTGTGTGAGGGAGAGAGCTGGTCCCTGCATAAATGGCCATTGTTATGAGGATAGCACACCCGGTGCAAAGCCTGTCAAAAGCTCTTCTGCGGTGCGGTGTACTAGAGCCGTGCTTGAGACTCGCCTTTAATTGGAATGTAATTGGAGAAGCACCATTGATCATGGATCACATTCAGCCCCCTCCTCCCTGAACTCAGGGCCGCTCCGTTTTCCACTGACTGACTCCGACTCTCTCTTTCCCTCTTTCTCTCTCTCTCTCTCTCCTACCCCTCCTCTTGTACACCGCCTCCTCTTCCTCCTCCTCCCGTAAGGAGAACGTCAGTCATGTGCAGTGGAGCGATGCAGAGGAACAAGGCCCCCTACTGGGTCCAGAGCGTGTGGGTCAATGTGTGTCTGGGGCACAAACCACAAGAAACAGGAAAAAAGGGGGAGAGGTGGGAGGAGAGGGGGGCAGCGCAGAGGAGAGGAGAGAGGAGATTAAGAGGAAAAGAGGGTGGGAGCGATGAGATGGAGCGCGCGAGTGGAATCATTTGTAATAGCCTACGCGCTCTATTGCGCCATTTCATCCAGCATTTAGTTAAGCGAGATTTGTTTTGTTTTGCCTTTGTTGTTGGGAATGCTCGGAGAAGTCAATTTGTTGGCTCATTTGTCAAACGCTGGACTGCGTCAGTGGCATCTCAGCGGTGTCATGGAGCGGAGAAAAGCTCTCTCACTCAGCTGGAGTGTAGATGGGAATCAGGCTTGCGGAGATTGCCTGTGTACCATTTTAAATGTGGACTGGAAAACAATGAAAACTAAGGGCACTGGCAGAGCACCCCTGTCCCAAATTGATTCTTAAGTGGAATGGGGCAGCGTGAGCGAAGAGGTGGGAGGGAGGTAAAGAGAGAAACATAAGATTGCAAGATAGTGTAGGTAGGGAGCAGAGCGTTCAGCATTAATACGTTTTATACTGAAATTCCAGTACGACTGCTCTTAGATTTTGCAATGGTAGAAGCCACAGTCTAAATTGAAACCTCACATAAATAACAGTGTCTTAACAAGCTGCAGGAGGTGGACGTTCTGCTTGGCGACCACTGATTTTCCCAAACTATAACGACAACTGTTAATGGCAAATTCACAGACATTTCTTGGCTGTTGTCTGTGCGCTGCAGGCTAGGGTGCACCAAATATGGCTTCGTCAAGGAGTAAGCATCACTTTGTTGAATTTTAAAGTTGGGGGGAAAAAAAAGACAGAGACAGATAGACAATCTCACTCATCGCGCCGTGTCAGTTTCCAACAGGTAGCTAGCAGCGAGCCTGTTAGTTAATGAGTGTAAATGATGGACAGCTGGCGGACAGAGTTGTGGAATCTCCCAGTTTTTGCTGCACGTGTATTTATAGACCTCTTTTACGGGAGACATAATGGCACATAGTGAAAGCACAGGTGTAAATCACCAAAATAAGTTCACCTCAGTTCCATTTAGCTGCTTCGGTTTCAGGGTCCTGGTATTGTTCGTGCCGGCTCGCTGTCATGGCTCACCGAGACATTTGAATAGAGCGAAGCTATCGTCAGTGTTATTAATAACACCTGTACCTTTCCTGCTGTGACAAGTCAAAGTCTCTGCTGTGAAAAAGAAATGCTGGAAGAAATAATAAGTCCAGGGGCAGTCAGCACAAGGACATCAGAAAATCACAGTCAGAAAATATGCCCCGCATTTTAGAGCTGATGTTGATTTCAATTAGTCCACACGCTGTGGAAGTTGTAGCTTGTGTTTCATCCAAAAGGTTACCCCAGCCTTTTGCATCACATTAACCAGATACAGTTCATTTATGTTTTAGAAGAGGTTTTTCTTCACAAGCATTCAGTGCCGTCATTTTGAGCTGACTGATTCAGCACTGTGTCCATGGAGCTCACATTAACTCAAGCTGTGACAGCATACAGATGACAAGATTCATGTGCACAACTATTACATGGAGCAGTCGCTTGCAATGAAATCCTGTTTCTCTGGCCAAAGTTGTCAGTCAGCTATAAGTAGCCAACTTTATCACTGAGACAGCGCCACTTGTGAATCTCACAATTACATTTGATGATATTATTTACACTGGTGACATTGTTCATTTGTTAGGTTTATTCAAGTTTTGATAACGGTCAATGAAACAAAGCAGTTCACAGGACCACATCAGCAACAAGTAACTGCATTTTTTTCTTCACCTGATTCTGTTAATGGACAATATCATAATCATTGGGGTCTGGTGTGTAACATATCAACTGTGATATTAATTTGAATTGCAGTATACAGTAGCTACTTCATGCGCGGCAATTAGATGTTTTCTTCAAATGGTTCAGCTCGGAGCTGAAAAGAAAAGGGGGCAGAACAGAGAAGCTGATTGTGCTCGAAACTAGAGCAGGGTCAGGGATCCTCCTTGGATATTTATGAAACATAAAGAGCGACATGAAAATGTGATCAAATGGATGAGACAGAGTGAGAGATAAATGTTTGAAAGAGCAGCGATTACTGATGAGGGTCTGAGAACTGCTGTCGGGAAGCGGCATTGTAGAGAGCGAGAGCGAACAAACCAACACCGAGTAATCAAACAGACAAACAGAAACCGGCAATGAATAAGGAGGGGCAGATGAAAATGAATGGGGGGTGAGGAAATGAAGTGGGGGGTCGTGATGATGTGAGGAGGCTAGCAGGGAGGCCAGCGGGAGGTTGAGAGTCAGGGTGAAAAGAGACAGAGGCAGAGGGAGAGGAAAAGGCGAGGGGAGGTTGTTGTTTTAGGATCAGTACGGATGAGTGCGTTTCCCCTCTCTGGGGAGGGGGACCATCGGCTCTCTATGTCTGTCACTCCAGTCATTTATGCCTTGCTTCGAGGGAGAGGTAAAGGGCGCTGAGTCGTTGCTGTGTCCGCGCGTGCGTGCATGTGTGTGTGTGAGGTGGCTCATGTGAGAATGGGGGCGATTTGAAAAAAGGAGCGTAATGGCCTTTTCATCACCAAATGAGTCACCCTTCCTTTCATTAGCTTTTTTTTGTCCCTCCACCACCCTTTTTTCTCTTACAAATACAGGGTGTGCTGTTTTTCCAGCTTGTGTAGCAGCTTATTGTGGCGCACTCTTGAGAACCTACACTTTCCTGTTGTTGGACGGCAGATTTTGAGGTGTGGAAAACAGCTTTGGTTTGAGTCGACATGATTTGCGTTCATCTATTAATGAGCATTTAATCTATATATGGTCAGAAAATAATGAAAAGTGTCTATCCGTGTGATCCAGAGCCCAACTACAGACTGCGAAATAGCTGAACCACAGTCTATACCATGAAATATTCAATTTACAACCCCATAATACAGAGAAAAGTTGAAAAGTAAAACCGTGCCATGCCTTTTTTGATAGATAATTATTACAGTTGTCTTCTATTAATTCTTTGTTAGTCAAGAATTCAATTGATGGACATTTGGTTGAATATTTTACAGGGAAAATAAACAGCTTGAATATAATTTGACTACACTTTTATCATGTTATGTTTTTATATAGGGTTGATCTAATTAAAAAGTTAATGTTTCTCAGTGAGTCGACATTTTTAATTGAATCATTTTATTTAATTGATTTATTCGTTAACTCACTTATTCCAATGTCATGCTGTGTCTCTACACCTCTGAAAGGGGGTGGAAAGCCTTCAGAAAAGTTTTACTCAAGCAAAGGTAAAATGATTGTTTTTTTAAAAAAACGAGTGTGTAAAAAGTGACTTTGTTACTGTAATGACAGTAATTGCAATTAGTCACTTCAGACCCCTGCTGCTCACTTAAAATCATTAACTAATGAAATCAATTTAGAATTGGCAGAACTCCACATGAAACATGGAAAAGTATGTGCCACATTATTCCTTTTAAATTTAAGAATGAAATCACAAAAGCATATGAAACAACTAAATGGATGAATAAAAGACGAAAGTAGAATAAATGTCATTGGCGATTTTATGGTCTGTTTTTAAGTATCCATGGAGGGACAAAACCCCATTATTTTATTTTACAACACTGACTGGCTGACATCTGATATTTAATTAAAGGCCAGTATCAGTCAAATATATTAGCATGCTGATTTATCTGTCTAACCCAAGCAATAAGTAATATCCGTCCCGTCATAAAATTAACACTAAAATACGACTCTGTTTCGATGTGATAACGTTCATTTGGGTTAAATAACAACATGTCAAATGTACCATTTTTGGTGTTAATAATTGTATCGACATTGTAACTCACTGCCTGTATCCTCAAAAGCTCCCTCAGACAAAGTTATCATTGTTTTTGCAGGGAGGCAGACCTGTCACCCTGAGTGTGTGTTTAGCCCAGTTGCCATGAAGGTTATCAGGCCAGCGCACAAACTAGACTAGAGGTGGAGGGGAGGCGGGGCGGGCTCCCCACAGGTTAGGAAGCATAAGTATGCAGCACCAGTTAGGTGCTTATTTTTACCTGTGTGTGTGTGTTTGCAGAGCTGTCTGTCCATGTGTCTGTTTATCAGCCTGTCTCTTTGTGTGTCTGTGTGTGTTCATGTGTGTGTGTGTGCAGAAGCTCCCAGCAGGAGCAGCCAAAGTGCGTTCCTCTAATGTCATCCTGTGGCCGTCCTCCAGCTAAAAGCCAGCGGCTACACTCCTCCCCCCAATGTCACCTTTCCTCTCTCCACGTTTTACTTTCTCCTCCTCTAACACCTCCTTCGCCTCCTCCTCACTCCCTCTCTCTCTCTTTCCCTCTCTCCCTGTTTGTCATTTTTCATCATCTGTCCATGTTTGCTAATCTCCGTCCTTTCTCTGCTCTCCGTCTCAATTCATCATTTCTACTTGGGTCTTGTGCTGAAGGTTACCGAATCGCTGATAGAGAGAAGACGAGGAATAGACGATCATAAAGACTGACAGGGAGGGAGAGAAGGGGGGTTATCCTCTTATCTCTCTCTTTCTTTTCACCTCCATCATTCTTTCTCTGTGTTTTCTTCTCCATCTCTGCTCCCCATCCTCTCTCTCTCTCCTTTTTCTCTCTCTCAGTCTCCCCCTCTCTGCTCCCCCCTGATCTCTGCCCCCTCCATCTGCTTCTACCTGTCATTTCTATCCTGACACCGTTCACCCTCTCCCTCCCTCCTCTCCTCCCGCTGATCCGCGCGTACTGACAGCCGTCAATTTCAGACAGACGGACACACTTCACAGAAACAGCTTGCCAAGTGTGCGCGCCTGTCTGTTTTTTTGCCCTTAATATGACGCGAAGCCCGTTGGCCTCGACCTGCGGACGTTGGTTGCCGCTTAACCCCGTGTTTGCTTTGCCGCTCCGCGTGCTTGCAGTTTGATTTGTGCATGTTAAATACGGTCAGATCACCTTGCTCTGTCATGCTTGGGCACAAATGAATGCAAAGCTCCACACACACACACACACAGACGTCCAGCTCAGTACATTAGGCTGTTAGAGTATTCTATCTTTACGCACATAAGGTCACATTCAGAGCTCCTGTATGCCTCGCTACACAGGCCGGCTGCATTAGGCCCAGGAATCATGGCAAAGCAGCCTGCCTGTCTCTATCTGAAATTCTAATCACCACTCGCAGACATTGCTATTCAGCCGGTGCGCACGCCGACTGCCTGCACAACGGCTAAGCTTTGCACTAAAGTTTTGGTTAAACCGTGAAGGCCAAAGCCCATTTCATAACACCCACATTTGTATTACATATTGATAAACACAATCTGCCTGTTACTTTCTGCCCCCAATCTGCCGTCTCCTTCCTTCTCCTACCTCTCCCTCGTCGCTCTCCCTTCACCTTGGCCTCCACCGGTCCCCCGCACCAACTTCAAAACAATACTTTTTTTTTTTTCTCCCCCACATCCGCGGCGCATTCGGCGGATCCCTTCCCTTTGTCGCAACTTATTTATGCATTACACATCTTTTCTTAATAATCGTGCCTCTCATCTTTCAATTTTCCCTCCTTTGCCGCCCTCCGTCCCTGCATCCCTTTCTTCTGCCTTGCTTAAAGCGTTTCACCTCTCCACTATCTCCACGCCTGGGCACACCTCCCCCATTCGACTCAATTCTTATCTTCGCCTCTATATTCCTTCATCTCTTCTTTTCCTATCCTTCTTCTCTATCTTTCTGCCCAGCTACCTCTCGCATCCTTCCTCTCTGTGCCCTCTATCCCCACCCCGCCCGTACCCACCCTCCCTTCCCTCGCTCTCCTGCCCACCCCAGCTGAAATTAAACCCCGTTGGCGTGAGGCTGGCCCGACCACGTCTCCCACCGAGGCTCAGCCACACGGACCCAAGAAACAGACCTTGAAAAACAAGATAAAGTACATCAAAACTGCAATGGGTTCACCGCTCCATGGGCAGTGTATATTTTTGGATACCATTTCACATTTTTACACTCTCCCCGCCCTGCTGCTCCACCCAGTCTGCCTGTTTCTCTCCCTCCGTCTGTTTTTTTTCCCCTCCGTCTATCTTTCCCTTCCCTTCCTCCTCAGACAGACATTGTCGCAGTCTTGACAGTGAGGCGAGTCTGCAGTGATTAACATTGATTAAAGTGGCTAACGAGTCTCCTTTTCATTCTGCTGGTGTGAGGCTCTGT
>JAOXYL010000048.1:13886899-13896901 GCA_028564955.1 Terapon puta
TGTGTGTGTGTGTGTGTGTGTGGTTGTAGGGCGTGAGGGTGTGTGTTTAATGCGTGTGTGTTTTTGCGTTCAGAACGTGTCCATAAAGCTGTCACTCATCCGGGCTGGGTGTGTGAGAAAAGAAAAGCCCAGCTGTGAGTGCTTAGCAGTTGAGGTGTCTGTGTGTTTAATGGGATTGTATGCAGTCAAACGTGTGTGTTCATCCGTGTGTGTGCGTGTATATAGTGTACAGTGCACATGAAACACACTCACTGATTCAGCTCATCCTTTGTTTTCCTGCCACATGGACCATTTTACCCAAAGATCTGCACAGCAAGAGCCAGACGGCCTGCGGCTTAATTCAGCTCCCAATCAAGTGACCAATCAAATCTTTCATTTTACCTCAAGGACAAATGAAGTATCTCATGGGGTTACATTATTTGAAATTGTGTGGGAGGTTTTTCTCCCTCCTTCTTTCTTCCCCTTCTTTGTTCGTTCTTTTTTTTAGTGTTTTTCTTTTAGTGTTTGATTTGCATGAACTAAAGCAGCTCTAATCAATGTTCACTCAACAGCGGATAAAAGACTAGATATACGTCAAAGGGGTCTTATCACCTGGCCTGACTGAGCATTTTAGCATCTTTCAGGATATTGTTCTTGTCTCACAACTTGCAACTTTAATGTTTCGTTCACTCGTGCTGGCCTTGTTAGCAGCTTATAGGCCTGAGAAATTCAGTCATGGTAAAGATAGAAGAGCTTTAAGAAAATACATTAAGAGCCAGTGTTGCTCAATGGCCACCATTATATGTGACAGGTGAAAATATGTCATCATTGTGTTTACAGCTTGATGTGCTGCCCCCAAGTGGCCAAAAAAATCAGTCAACACCGGATATACATACCAGTAAATTTTGCAGTTCTTCACTATGTGGAAAATTCAAAGTGCAATAATTCAACTCTTCATGTGTAAAATAACTTCACTGGCTAATAGTTTTAGTTTTTAAATACAGCCTTCTCACATTTGTGAAACTTACAGGCGACAACAATAGGATTCCACTTGAAGATGATGAATGAGAATATTGATGTTTTACCCTGGCCTATTGTTCCCTTACATGAAAGCACACCAAATTGACTTTCACAAAACGGAGCTACAGTCTGTGGGGGCTTGAAGAAAAAGAGAGCATTTGCATGTGCTGTATGAAGCAGGTGTGATTGAGCGTGTTGACTTTGCATTGTATGGTACCTGAGCACGGCGGCTCGAGCAGTAACCCTCCTGGCTGAGGTGGCGTAGCCTGAGTGAGTCTTTGAGGCGCACAGATTCACATCCGACATGGCTGCCTGAGCCATAAGAACAACTCCATGAATTATGAAAGGGCACAAGCCCTTCGCTGGGCTGCTCTGAGAGGGGAAGAGATGGAGGGAGAGATAACTGCACATTGTAGATAGATAGAAAGATAGTGTAGAGTGAAGCAAAGTGGAAAAAATAAAGGAGAGAAAGATGCACTGGCACAATAAGAGCGGGAGATAAAGCGTGAATGTGTAGTGGAGCGAAAGGGTGTTTGTTTTGGAGTGAGGAGGAGAGCGTGTGTGCTCGTCTTTGTGGGAATGCTCGCCTGCCTGCGTATGTCAGTAAGAGCGATGCCGCATCGTTCCCAAATCTAACCAGCTGCATAACTATGCCATTGGATTTAGGGCTCATCGCTGGGCCCGCAAAGGAAACATTTTCACACAGACATAACATACACCACACAGGCTTTGTTCCAGCCTCTTCAAACAGTTTTCGCTGGTGGAGGTGTGACAGCATGCCAGGCGGGGATCTGCTGCCCACCATTTCCAAACCTCAGCAGAAAACAGAGGAGACACAGAGATGGGGGATTTTTTTTGCACCAATTATCTAATGTGTGATCTTGGGGCCTGGCTGCCTGTCATGCGCAGCCTCTGGTTTATTCTGTCTTTTAATCTTTCTAGTAATCTTTTTGCCACTGCTGAGCGGGTGTCACAGCAGTGAACTCCAAGACAAGGCAATTCCATTAGGAGAGGAGGCATGAGGCGGCATTCATTAATGGCCCCGGCCAGATGCTGTGCCGCGTATTGAAGGGAGGCAGGGGGGCGTTTGAATTTGATTTGATTCCTCAGGATAATGTATTGTGCCTCATCACAAAGTTGTTCCAGGAAGGGGGTTTCCATATTCAGGAGGAGGCATTGTGGCCAATGAGAGAAAGCAGGTGGATTTCCTTGAGTATCATTGTGTTGTGTGACACCCCCCCCCCCTCCTTCCCATCTCTTGCCAGCTCTCTTTCTGTTCCAGATCTGTGAAGCCTCACCTGAGCCTGCCGGGTATCCATGGCCCTCAACTGTCCACTCAAATCTTCTCTCAATCCATCCGAAGTGCTTAAACAGAAAAACAGCACAAACATGTAACATATCAGACCACTTCCCTCCCTTCACTGTCTGCATGTATTACCAAAACAGCAGCTGTGGTGTTAGAAATTGTCCTGAAGAAATAAACATGCCGGAAGACGCCTCGCCTCTCCAAGGATGCCTCACGTCGAACTCTTTCAGAACGCTCCCCTCTTTATCTCCTCGCTTACATAAGTGCCTGTATGTACCGGCAACCGTCACAATTTATAGCCTTGGGAGACGGGGAGTGATGGAAGGGAGAGGGAAGACGGAGCAGGGCGGCGGGGAAAGTATGAAAGAGGACACAAAAGACGGAGAGAGTGGAAGTGGAGGAGGTGGGGGAAGAACAATGGGAGGAGAGGAACCGCGCAGGTGACGCAGAGGAGATAGGAGAGGAACGGAGGGGAGGAAACGCGGGCTGCGGCCAGTCAATTATTCAGAAGAAAGAGGTCCGTCGTACCTCGGGAGCTGCTTTGAACATGCGTGCCCGGCATAACCTGCTAATGGGCCACAGATTGACATGCTACCTGAGCAGATATACACACACACACTCTGCAGAAGCTCTTTCTCTCCTCCTATGCGGGCTCTTATCAGGGCTCTCTGGTGGAACGTGTAAATAATTACTCCATGACCACTCTGCTGTGCGAGCTGGAGGCTTGTTTGCACAAAGAAAAAGGGGATATATTTTAAAAGGGCGATGGGTTATTTTAAGAAAATGGGTGAATTATTTATGGAGGCCAGCGCCGAAGTGTTTGCGCGTTTCTGTACGTTTGGTGTATTTGGGAATATCACAGGCTGGAAATGACGTAAGGGTGAGGGTGTTTATTTGTCAAGCGCTGTGTGTAAGTTAATCGTGCTGAGCCCCAGTCGTCAGGGGAGTGTGTTCATTTCGCTTTGACGTTTCTTTTATAGTTTTTGAAAGTGCACGAAAGCGTGTGTTTGTTAGTGTACGGTGGTCTTTAGAGGGGCTGCGTACCTACATGAAACCCTGCAGTTGCCATGGCTCAGAGATAAAAGACCAGATTATTCTACTTGGCATCCATTAGGCTGGCGCTGCCTGAATATCGTCCAGTCTAAATCTGACCCAGAACTACTTTCCTTCATCTTTCTTTCTTCTTTTCCACCTCCCTCCACCCCTCCCTCACTCCTGTCTTTGTTCTCTTTCCTCTCCCTCGTTCTCGCTGAGAGAGGGATATGTGTGCCAGCCCAGAGTAGGGGCTTAAAGGCTGAGGTTTTGGAAAGTGAACACCCTACTGTGGTTGACTTCCTGTGAGAGCAGCGTTAGTCCCTCACACACTGAACTTCAAAGCTTGCATACTGCACTTTATAAAGATAATTGAAGGTGTCTCGTGGCTCATGAGCCTCTTGGGAAATTCATTGTTGTTGTTATATTTAACTTAAATTTCCTTGTATGTTTCATGTTCAGTTGGACCTGCGCGCCGGTGTAGATGCTTAATTTATCGGTTTATTTTTCGTGGGCATAAATATCAATCTGATGTGTGAAGCTGAGAACGCTCGTAGTCTTTAAATCTCCATGTGTGTTCTCTGCTCTGTCAGTGGCCAGACAGTGGGAGATTGGTGTGATAAGCACTTTGATTTTGGACATGGCTGCGGCGGGCTGGCGGGAGCTGCCTGGCACCCTTGCTGAGGGCGTGTACTGTGGAGAATTCATCTTGATGAGAGCTTCTTTTGTGTGTCACCCCTCTGCTATCTCGCCTTCTGTCCCTCTGCCCGTCTGTCTGACTCTCTCTCTCTCTCTCTCTCTCTAAGGCCAGCAGCATTTACATTTCAGCGCTGCTAACAAAATAGTAATTGTTGTGTCCTCACAAGTGACATGTCAGCGGTTGTCAAAATGTGCCGGCACAGTCCGCTCGGAAGTAATATTTTCAAGCAGCCTCATTTCCGCTTTGGGTGGATGGTTTGTTGGTGTTGATTGAGAAGCTTCATTGTAATTTTCAGCTACCCCAAGAATGAGTTATAGCTGATTCATAACAAAATGTGTGAGACAAAGCAGGCTGCATAGATTTTTCTGCACATTTCAAACGTTCAGTTTTCGTCATTGTACACTATTTTATTGTCTAATTTACCCATGATTCATGGTTTTCTGTATTTAGACAAAGTGTTTTCCGCTCCAGAATGCAGCAGGCGCCATATGGACATGGGGTCCATTAGGTGAAGGTACTTAACAGATGTTTAGTGGAATAACAAACAGAGTATGCCCGCAGTAAGTATCTGAACGTACCTTGAAATTGAAATTTTTCTTCTGTTTTAAAAGAAGTAATGATGATTAATAGATTTTTCAAATTCCCATTGCTCTGTCAGTGATGAATTACTTGGTGAAAAAGTGTCTTATTTAATAAAAAGGCACACATTTCAGAACATTGCAAAAGAAAAAAATCTTATCCTGTTTGATTTAGGGAACAGGCCCTCCCGTGTTCAGTATCTCCCATTTAAAAAAACAGTGCCAGTTCGTGTCATTTTCCTCCTCTTGTATCATTAACCAAATTTCATGTCTTTGTTTTGGATTTCGCCCCTTGTATTTATTTTTGGCGCCATCTCTCTTGGCAGGCTCCAAATCATTGTGATTTGCACCCAGCGCCGCGTCCTCCGACCTCAGACCGCGTCAGACTCGATCTTGTTTGGAGTGTGCTGCGGCCTCACCTGAACGCACATGTTCTCCACGGGGGCTGCTTTACGCTCCATTATCCGGGTTTGAATGCGGGACCTTTGCTGGAGAGCTGCGCCGCGTCGGATGAAGGCGAGAGGAGAACGAGTGGTGCTTTTCATGATCTGTGCGACGCCGCTCTGCAAAGCGGGTGAATGGCGGACGAGAGGCAGGAGTGCGCCGGGTGTGAGACGGCAAATGAGAAGTGAGCCGGCTGAGAGAGGGTGAGGGAGCAGATGTGGGCGATCGAGCCTTTAGTGGCGAGGTACAATTAGAGGCTCACCTTGAGAGAGATGGACCCTTGTTATCGCAGCTTGTCGCAGCATATAATCACACGGCGAGCTCAGCGGGATGGATGACTTTTTAAGACGGACATCACCTCGTGAAACCTCTTAAGGCTTCCTGTCTTCCGTCATTAGAAACCAAAGGGATCCTGTTACTAGTTTTCAATTCACCAGTATGTTTTACTTTGTTGGTGCGTCGTCCATCCTGTTTTAATCCTTCTAAAAGCATATTTTTGGGCATTACAAAGCCTATGGTTTTGATTTTTTTCGCCACTCAGAATCCCAGTTTCATTAAGCCAAACCGCAGTCAGTAAAATAGGAAGTTTATTGTCGAATTTGAGTGCTCATTACAGTGTGAGCCATATTCCTGCCAGTCTGAGCTGCCACACCAATGCAAAGCCAAAAAGCACAGGGGCCAATTATAGCCAGAAAAACATTCCCAAGTGGTCCTTGGAAACATTTCACTGTAATAGAGGGGAAAAAAGAGACTCTATTACATTTATTTTATGCAAAGAGTCTAGTTGGAGGAGAGCCACAGTTTAATATTCAACTGCGTCATCCATATTTCTGTTTGATATTTAAACTTCCTCTGTGGATGTCTAGAAAGTAAAGAGCAGCTTAAGCCACATAGATTAATCAATGAAATTTATGCCGGTTCATATTTCCTCTGAATGAGCTGGCAGCAACCCACAATGCTTTGCAAGTGATTTAATCAGAGGTTGGAGCTGTGGAAATGGTGTTATTATGTTGATCATGATCAGGTTCTGTTTCCCCTCGCTGCCATAATTCAAATAAGTGTGCCCGCTGAGCCAGCTAGCAAACACGCGGCGCCCTTTGCGTTCGGCCGGTGTCTCACAACACTTCTTTTATTTGTGATGCCTTGAAATGGAGCAATATTTGCCTGCGACCCCATTTAAAAAGGATAAAAAGGACTGCATATTTTGAAAGGACTTCAGCCACTTCCCATATTATTTTGTTTTAAAAAAGTTTTAAAAGCTTGAAGAAGTAAAACTGTCTTGTACTTCATGAGAATAAAAGCACAGTTAATATAATTTTTGTACCACATAGGGTGTAACAGTGTGTTGATAAATGCACAAAACACTTGATAAGCAGTTAACTTTTAAAGGCATTTAGTAAGGGTGAATATTTGCAGTTTCTAGTTTCTCTGTGTGACTCACTTTTTTTAATCATTGTAAATTGAATAAGTTTGGGTTTTGGATTGTGGTAAGTTATTTGAAGACTTTCACTCAGCCTATGAGAAGTTGTGAAGGGAATTTCTCACAATTTTCGAATGCTTTATAGACATAAAGGATGGATCATTGCATTTAAGAAAAAAGAATATCTGACAGATGAAGCTGTCTTGTTTATCCTCTTGCGACCTCTTTGGAAGATCCCAGTCCCCCAGCATGTGTGTATTTGTAGTCTGTGCTGTTTAACCACCCACTGAGGCTGGAGTTCTGACTCATCTCGGCATCATCTCCTCTACCAGCTTGGACTATAAATCCAGGGGTGCTGCCAGAAATTCTGTGATCCTTAATATATGACGCTGCATGCCCCTCTCATAGGTACAGTGCCTCAGTGAGGTTGGCTTATACTTTACATTTCTGAACGGGTCCCGCAAGCACCCCCCACCCGCCCGCTCACCCACTTTACTAAAAGCACGCCCGGAGCAAGACTGGGGGAGATGGAGACACCAAGAAACTGAACTGCGGAGTAGAATAGCAAGCAGAGAGATTGCCCTTAAACCGCAAGATCCATGTCTCAGCCCCTGTGTCGGCAAGAATCGGCCCCACAAGCTGCTGGACGCTGTTCTTTAGCTGAGGCTGCACTGTGACGTTCTTCTAAGAGGGCAAAGCAAAGAGATTTCGCTTGTAGGACATCGATCAAGACTCACTTTCAGCTGAAATGCACAACTTTCTGCATGTTTTTCGAACTACGGCAGCATTTGAGAATTGAATGTTGAGTTGTTTCTCCTCATTGTTGTTGGCACACAGTGTAAATGTCATGGTCAGGCAACATCAACACAAATGTAATTATTACTGGAGTGATTGATTCATTTGAAAATTGTGGCATTTCTCGAGTGCACCGGAGAGTGTTTCTGAGAAGTGGAGATGTAATGAGAATTAACATTAACTTTTCAGAAACCTCAGTGTTGTGTGTGGTGATGTGTTTCTCAGCTTAGTTTACAGTGAACTGAAGCTATAAAGTTGTATGGCCAACAGAAAACATGCTGCGTCCACACTGTGGTCAGTCAAGGAACAAAAAGGCTGACCTGTGATTGGTTCAAACTGATAACCTCCTGTTAAGGTGATCGTCTTGAAAGGATAATTATTGTCAAGGTGTCCTTGAGCAAGACCTGGAATTCTTTCAGTAGAACTACATACTGTTGGTTGATGGTGGACACTGCAGCTTTGCAGGATATCTGTGGTTTGGATGTCTGTAAATGTTAAAAAAAACATTATTGCAAAGCTTCCCTGAATTAAATAAAGGCCGGGAAAGAAATGTGGTAGAGCTTTTCGAATAAGGCTAGCAAAGGTGGAAGGCCAGGGAATAAGCCGTGGGGAGGTTTATATAGGAATGGGTAAATATGAAAAGGTAATGTTCCTCAATTTCTCTGAGGCCAGAGTGGACAGAGGTTGTGGAGGAAACTGGTGGATGAGTCCCAGTGGTCTCATAGTGATAGAACAGAGTTGCAGCGTTTGCCTCTTCCCACAAACTGCCTCAGCACTTGTTTCTCCCTCAATCCTCCATTTCGGATCGAAACACTGTAAACCGGCCCGTTAATTGTGGCGTTAACTCAATCAGTGACGACTCACAGGAGAAATTGTGTTTGTGTGTACGTGCGCTTTTGTGTGTGCCGCTTGCATGCATGTCTGATGGTTTGTTTGTGCCCTTTGTGCGCATGCGTGCCTGCACAAGTAATGACTTTTGTTGCTGAGGTACGGGGAAAAACAGCAGAGCCTAGCTTGTCCCTGCCAGGGGACTCGATTGAAGGAGTCTTGTCGGTCGTAAACAGGCAATCGGTGAATGGCATTTTAAGTCACGCTGTTTCACGCATCGATAGTTTATCTTCATGATGAGGCTGATGTAGAGAGAGTGTTCTTAGAGTCATTGGTCATGATTCCAAGCTGACCTCATCTTTGCTGTGAGAGGCTCCTACAAATATAACAAATCACAGCTTGACAGTGGCCCTGTTGAGGTACGCTGCAAGTGCAGGATTTTACATAATTACTTTCATAAAAAGTTTAATGAACTAATTTCTCATGGCAGCCATCTTGGAAAGCAATAATTACAAACAGTGCAGACACCAGAAAACAGCTTTGTACTGTTAATTAGACATAGATTACTGCTGGTGTAGAGCGTGTGATAGGCTGTACAGCGACAAGAGCTTGTGCAAAAGTCTATTCTTTCAGCTGGATCATTCTGACTTCACGGTGCCATTTTTGACACAGAAAGGCTCCGCTCATAATTAGTTTGTAAGTGTACAAGCACTTAAAGCAAGCTGGAGAACAGGTTGGCTGTCTTAGCAGGAAAGCTGAATCAGGAAGGAAAATCTGGCAAAATAAAACAAGGTTTTGAAAACTTGTGAGTGGGAAGTCATAAAAGCACTTTGCTTTAAAACAGATATTTGGCTTTCATGTTACATTTTCATTTTCTAGAGTGCGCCTATGATGTTCCTCCATGAAAGTGAGCCACTAACAGCGAGATATGCGCATTTACGAAGGATGGTACTGGTGTAATTTCATTCTTACCGTACCTATCAGTAATAATACCCATGAAGAGTTGATACCCATAAGTGTTTTTTTTTTTCACAGTCAGAACCTATTACTTTCTTTTCTACTGCAAGGTTGGACCACGTTTGTCAAAAGCAACAACTTGTCTCTTCCAGCTGTTTTTAATGGATTTTTGAAAACAGTGGGAGCCTGTGGCAGTAATGTGGGGCAAACCTGCAGCAGAACAAACAGCACTAACTTCAGACTGCGAAGAATACCTCGGTGGGTTTAGACTTTTCATATCCATTCATGTCAGTGGGAGGAAAAAAAAACAAAAAAAACAAATACAATTGCGATGGTGTTATTTTCCTTGAAAGTCAGCAGCGTTCATGCTTCTGCTTTCACTTTGATGCAATCTGGTGAAATTATTATACAGAAACATGACAGAGGACGTGGATTTATTTTAGTTTAGAGCTCAGCGAAGCAAAAAAAAAGATGAAAAAAAAGAAGAAATGATTGACATCACTCATGTGGAAAGTGAGGGAAATATTTCCTGATAACGTTTCATATTTTTGCTCATTCTTGTTTCTCACAAATGATTTTTTATGACGTCTGGCCGTTTTTTGTTTTTGTGCCACACGAGTTATGGATTTTCTGCAGCTGTCGGAGATGCTGTGTTTCTGTCCACTGTATGTTTTTGAGTGTCTTTAGCTGTAGCGCTATCTCACCGTTGTTATTTATTGATACCAGCAGCGTTCTCCAAAGACTCTTTTTAGCGCAGATGTGAAAGGTGCAGTGGTGCTATCTTTGTCTTGGTCTTCCTGGCTCGTTCTTTCTCTCTCTCTGCCCCCTCCTCTTCTTTCTCTCTCTCTCTCTCTCTCCCTCTCTCTCTCTCTCTCTCTCTCTCCCCTGGCAGTCCTCACCAGCTTGTGCAGCCTTTACTAACTAGCTGCGCACTCCCACTCAT
>JAOXYL010000048.1:13897001-13915746 GCA_028564955.1 Terapon puta
TGGCTCGTTCTTTCTCTCTCTCTGCCCCCTCCTCTTCTTTCTCTCTCTCTCTCTCTCTCCCTCTCTCTCTCTCTCTCCCCTGGCAGTCCTCACCAGCTTGTGCAGCCTTTACTAACTAGCTGCGCACTCCCACTCATAGGAAAATGATGATGAGACAGCAAAACCACCACAGAGACAATGCACAGCGGAAAGAGAGCGGAGGAGAGTTGGAGAGAGGGAGCGGGGCTGCGGGAAAAGAGAGAGAGACAACGAGAGAATGAGAGCCATCAGTCTTTTTTATGCACTTTTACCACATATATGTTCATCCCCGGGGAGCACTATGTCTCTGTCTAGGCCTCTGCCTCCCTTTCTGCGCCCTTCTCTTTTGTTGTCATCATTCAGTGCATTTCCCTCCCTCCCCCGTCCCTCTCCTCCCACTACCGTAAGTTATTAAATCTCCTTTCGCCCCCTTCCTCTGTTTCTCCTCTTCTCTCCTCCCTCCATTCCTCTCTGCCCTGCAACCTTTCTGTCTTGTGCCACTAAGTGGACTGCTTATATAACAGCGTACACCTAGAGGGACTCCTCTCACCCAGCCAGCCGGTTCTTCTCACTCCACCCTTTTAGTCTCTTTTCCTCCCGTTCCCCCCTCCCCCTTCTGCACCACCTTGCCTTCTCTCTTTCCCCCAGAGTCAACCCCCCCCCCCCCCCCTTCTCTTCCTTTCTTCTCCTGCCTCCTCTGTGGCTGACTTCACGTTTGGAACAAACGGCATTCCTGCTGTGCGGCTACGTCTGGCGAGGCTAAGTGACAACCAAAACAGTAAAGTAACAGGGTCGCGCCATCGTCTCGAGTGAAAACTATTAGTCCAAGTGCAGGAAATTGATCAACAGCATTGCTGATTGTCAATTACTGGCAATCACTGAAGCTAATTGCCTAAGAAAAAGGCATAATATTCTTAAATTTGCCTCTCAAATGTGAGGATTTACTCCTCTTTCTCTGTTTTATATCACTGTATGTTGTATATCACTAGATTTTACACAGTGAGCGGGACTAAATGAGCAACCTAAGGACATCTCTTGAGATTGTAGTGTAATTTCCCCATTTCCTGACATTTTACTGACTAATTGATAATTGGTATTGAAAGTGCCAGATTGACCCCGAGCTTGTACACTCAGGCCTCATGGAAGCACCAAATATGATAGCCTCTCAAGTGTACAAAATAATTGGAACAAATGCAACACTAGTGACTATGCTGCATTCGCTGTACTATCTCAGGATTACACAGCGGTCTTTTATCCATAAATACTATAGAGTGCTCAAACACACACACACACAAACACACACACTCTCCTCTCGCTTCCTTGCATCCAGCTCCTCTCGCATGCTGCTGTCCTCTCACCCGTGTCTCAGTGACTGCATCGCTCTCTGACTTTTTTTTTTTTTTTTACACGCCTCTCGCATCCAGGATTCTCCCCCATCGAGTGTTTTCACATTCAACACACCCTCTTTCTCCCACTTTCATCTTAGGTCTATCTACTTACCATTCTCTCTGTCCTACATTCATTGTACCTCTTTATCTGTTTCTACCCCCCCCCCTACCCCTCCAACATCTCAAACTCACCCCCTCCACACACCAACCCCCTTCTCTAAATATAGTCCCTTTGAAGCATGGCTGTGTTGTCTCTTCCCGCAACACTGCAAGACAAAAGTCTGTCATCTCACATCTGAGCAGCAGGGATAGAAAGCACAGATAAGATTGATGGCCCAAAAAGAAACACCGGTTAAGAGAGTTGATATTCATCTGCCTCAGCATGTGTGTAAACGAGGAGATGAAAGGGAGGATGGGAGTGGAGGAACAGGAGGAGCAGTCGCAACGCCACCGCAAAGAAAAGATGGCAAGACAGAAAGAGAGGGAGCGAAAGAGAAGGGAGAGAGGTGCTATGACATTTCTGATCCACATTTTGTAATTGAATAATAATCCCTCTGGAGGCCTGACCCAGTAACGTATGCATGTGTGCGTATGTTTGTGTGAGCGTGCTCACAGCTTTGTGTGCGTGTTGGCCCAATGTATACACAGTGAGGGATGGTTCTGATTGTGTGCTCTTTCGTATGTGTGTAGAAAATGTGTAAAAAAAATTTAAAAAGAGGAGACAACCGGGAGAGAGGAAGAAATGAGATGCAGAAGAGAAAGGAGGATTGCTCTTTGAACAACATACAGCACGATACCTCCACCTAGTGGTGATAATGAGTAATTACAGTTCTAGCTGGCGCAGGTTACACATCACTGCAGCCAAGGACAATTCCCATCTCATCAGCTCACCTGCAGGAGCCCTTCTAATGACTTCTACTTTGTCTAATTACAGATTGTGTAATTTACATAATAAGTATACTTAGTATCATAAACAGCGAAGATCACAGCGTGGCGGCTGAATGCGAAATCATATCACATCATCGTCTCAGTCGTTGAGTCAGGAGCCTTAAATCAACTGAAGTGTTACTGTAGCATCATGCACATCTTACAGTCAACCTTAGAGTGGCCTTTTTTTTACCTACAAACAGCCTACTCGTCCATCAGCGGCAGTAGCCAGGGGAGCTTGGTCCATCATATGTACCGTGTGCAGGCCGGTTCCCCTGCGGCCAGAGCATACATCGCCACTGACAGAATTTCCTTCCGCTTCAGTAACCCGGCCGGTAGCTGGCCCAGGGGTGGGAAGACAGGAGTGCAGATTATCATTCTCAGCATCGACCTCAGCGTTTTCCATGAGGCATTTAGTGAGAGAATGTGTGTTTTCCTATGCAGAGATGGGGCGAGAAAGGTGTAACAGATTCTCTCTTGAAAAGAGGGTGCTAATTTACACAGTGGAAAAAAATGCGCAGCTATGCAGCCTCTTTGTGTTGCTTTCATTTTGACTAAAAGATACAGATAATGTGAATTAAATATCTTTGGGTCTCTCATTGTTCAAATACAAATACACCACCTTATGCTTGTGCATCTTTTGGTGGGCATTTTTTACCAGATGTTATATGAACTGAAGAGCTTATTGATTGTGAAGGTGATGAAATGTTTTTTAAAAAATAGTTTCACGTAGGGAAGTAGGCTTGTTCACTTTCTTATCAGAGGTTAGATGAGATTATCAGCTAAGAGATGGTTAGATTAGCTCTGCATAAAGACTGAAAACAAGGGACAACTCTGTCCAAAGGCACAAAAATTTGCCTGCGAGCACCTCTAAAGCTTACTAATTAACACTGTCTCGTTTGTTTATAAAGTGTAAAAATGACAAGTTGCAGTTTTATGGGGGGTTATGTGTGGGACTATTTCTTAGCTCGAGAAGTGATTTTCTGGTGTCTGGTTGCTTGGCAACCTCACACTGATGACAAGGCTCCAAATGTCAAACTAGTCCTTAAACACATAATAATAATTCATTCTTTGCAGCCCTAGTTACTTATTTATTCCACTTCTCTTCTCTTTCTCTCTTCCTTATTTTCAATTCAGGCTACGAAGGGAGGGATTCACGGTGCAGGTCAGCGTCAATGACTACCTGGATATCTACTGCCCGCACTATAACACCAGCCAGCGGGGGACACTAGAGCGCACTGTGGCCGAGCAGTACATCCTCTACATGGTCAGCTATCGAGGCTACCGCACCTGCGACCCCCAGCTGGGCTTCAAGCGCTGGGAGTGCAACCGGCCCCATGCCCCCCACGCTCCCATCAAGTTCTCCGAGAAGTTCCAACGCTACAGCGCCTTCTCGCTGGGCTATGAGTTCAACGTGGGCCAGGAGTACTACTATATCTGTGAGTCAGGCCGCTAAACAGCAGATTTAGTGTGATGGATGGAAAAAGCCAGAGGATGCTGCACATCCAATATTTTAATATCTTCTCTTCAGCTGCTGTCACCCA
Organism: Terapon puta; assembly: GCA_028564955.1. Lineage (NCBI taxonomy): Eukaryota > Metazoa > Chordata > Actinopteri > Centrarchiformes > Terapontidae > Terapon > Terapon puta. The sequence goes on from JAOXYL010000048.1 coordinate 13,900,879, forward strand.
CATGTATTGATGGCGTGTGGGTGTCGCTAATAGATTCAGGAAGTTCAGCCAAGGACAGGCGGAGGCTCAGCTGCAGCGCTGCAGTTTGCACAGCTGATTGCTGAGGTTGGTGCGGCCTGTAGAGGGCACAAGGTTGACATGTGTGTGTTTGCTCTCTGTTTTAGCCACGCCCACCCACCACCACGGCCACAGCTGCCTGAGACTGAGGGTCTACGTCTGCTGCTCCACCGGTGAGACCTCACGGCTCTGCCTTACCTCCGCGGCTCCCACTCATTTTTCACCACTTCCGTTCTTTATGTGTCACTTTATCGCCACCGTACACTCCCCGCCTATCTCTTCGTATCTCCCAAACACACAAACGCAGAGGAGCAGGAGACAAAGAGGCAGAGAGAAACAGATGGAGGGAGAGAAAAACTAAGATCTGACAGCCTTGTCTCAGAGAGAGAGGCTTTTCTGCCGCACGCTGTCTTGGCGAGGTTTTGATGATGGCGTCTCTTCCCTCGAAGCAGCGCTTTGAGAGTGATGGCTTAATGTTATTCTCTGTCTCAGTGCTATTACAGTAATGCTCTCTCTCTCTCTGTGAATGACATGCTCTCGTGAAGCCGTACAATAGAGAACAAAAAAAAAATAAAACTGTTTCAGCTGCAAGATCCAGCTCTCTCTCGGCCCTCTCCTCTCTCTCTCTCTGCCACTCTCCATCCCTCTTTCTTTTAGCTCTCTTGACCACTACCCCCTGCCCACCCCCCACCCACCACCTCCCTACTCTCCCTCTCCCTCGCTGTCTATCTCCTCTTCTTGTCCTGGCTCTCTGATGCCTGCTGCTCCGTATAGTGTGTGTGTTATTTTTACCCTGGTAGCCTGCTCTCTCCCCTGCAGGCCTTTGATCAGGGAGCCCGGTGCTGAAAGCCTCCCCCTCTCCTCTAACCTTGTCAGCACTAATACATCCCACACTCAGGCCAGTGTCAGCCCCTGTGTACACATCACCTTAACACCCACTCCCCCCCTCCATCCCAGTGTCACGGCTAATCTATTGATGTGTCTGCCACGCCTCCATTTGCCTCTGTGTGTGTGTGCGTTTGTGTGCATCGTCGTGTGTGTCCATGCAGGAGTCTGAGCGTGTGTGTTCGCCTGCACATGTTAGTATGTTGGCCATAAATTTTCTTGTCTACGTGTGTGTGTGTGTTTGGTGCGTGTGTGCGTGTGTGCATGAATGGCCATGTGTGCATTGGCGCATTTAGTCAGTTTACAATCCACAACCTTTACTCAGCAAGGTCATTTTAACAGCTTGCTATCAAAAAGCTGTTGATTTCAGCTGCCTCCAGAGCGTTTTCATTTTCTCTGTGTGACTCCCACCTTTACTTATAAGACTTTGAGATAGGAGGGAGACGTGAATATTCATGACATACGCTTTACGTCTGTGAAGAGCGGCAAATTGATTGCTACCAGCTTCCATGTAAATGCTATTTCATCCTCCTAACTATGCATCAGAATCGCAGGCTCTCGCAGGCGCGCACATTTGGTGAAAATTCTGAATATACACAAAGGCGTATACACATGCACATAAGCAAACCCACACATCATTCATTCTTGGATCATTTGGCAGTGCAGACTGAATGTAATTCTGTGTCTAGACGCCCAGTAAATGTAAAAATGATTTTTGTCCACCGCTTCCAAATGCTTTTAATCGTCAGATGGATTTTCAGTCAAGGAATTCTTCATGCTTTTCTCGTGGCAGGGGCACACCAACGGTTCCATGCTATGTTATGTCTGTTTACAATTTAGGGGTGGCCAAAATGCACATTTCACTCTTGTCTTGTTGTTTTAATTGGGTGTTTTCTCTCCCTGGCTTTGTCTTCTCCCTTCCTCTTTCTTCCCCTCTGTCTTTGTGCGTGTATGTGCTGTGCTTCTCAGTCTCCCAGGCAGATGACGACTCCAGTCAGACTTCTCCCGACTACACAGTCAGGCCGAACATCAAAATACACAACATTGGTGAGTGACTCTCAGTCGCTGAAAGTAAACTGCAGCCAATTGCCAGATTCTGGTCAATATTTGGCAGCAGCTGCAAAGCTTGATTTGTGTACCAATCATTGTGGAGAGACACCAACCATTTGTTAGTGTTGTTTTATTCTATGGTTGGCAAAAGAAAAGTCACAGGCCATCACTGGTTGATGAGTAAAACATTTATTTTCTGCCCTGGAGAGTTGCGCAACATGGGAAAGACCATGAACACTGTAACTTGATTCAGCAGTAATGACATACACTTACATTCTCATAAATACACTGTGTATTGTATTTGCAGCATGTGCAGTATTTACTCAATTTACTGTAATTGTGGGCGTCTGTGGAAGAAACCAAATACGCATGTAAACAAATAAACCTGATCTGATGTGCAACATTAAGCAATAATTCCAATTTATTACAACCTGGATCTTATTTTAACACGTCTGGCCATCATTCACTTATGATAACTTAATAATCACCTAAATAATGTGGAAGCACCGAGCCAATACGCTGAAATGGTATTGGCCCAGATACTGACCTTATTATACAACTCATTTCTCAGTGTCATTATAAAATTTAACATTTCCTTAGTTACATTAATTCAGTCTTGGCTGGATGCAAACTCAGTTTTTAGTGCCCCAGCAATCCTTGGCCTCGTGTTGCCTGACATGAAAGTGATGATTTTAATGAGTTACATGCAGTGAGGTAAATAGATAACAAATTTGGGGAGCACGAAAAAAAAAAAAAAGAGCAGCAGTATTGGATTGCACTCAGTGAGGTTGTCAGATTGAGTATCAGGAAAAAAAAATCTGGTTGATGGTTTCAAGCGATCTGTTGCCGAGAACGCTGCAGTCAGATGATCAGATCATCTGTGAATGAGACAACAGTTTTGCCAGATTATGGAAACTACTTTACGGACAGCTTGGGTGATCATTTTACACTTCCCCTTTGTTTTCTCTTCCAAATAAGCTTGGCTGATTTTTTTTTGCTGTTTTTTTTTATTTAATTCAGCAGCATGTGTTACCCCCTCTTTTTTCTGTGTCAATTCCAATAAGAACGATGACCAAAAGTATTAAAATAAGGTATATAATCCACTAAGATTTTTAACTTCCCATATGCCCTAGACTTTTAAGAAAAGTAAAACATCCTTACCTCCTACAAGGTACCACACACAGACTCATACACACACACACAAACACACACACACACACACACACATACAGGTAAAACCTTCTCTTTTCCTCTGTGGAAAATCCACAAGGTCAGTAGAGGTCTTGTAAGGAATGAAAGGCCCATGTTTACCTAAGGAGAAAGCATGTCAGCCAGCGAGTCAATTGTGCAGCTGAGTGGTTACATAAACCCTCTATTTTTCTCTCTCTTTCTCCATCCGCATCTCAAACAAAAGCCTCTTGCCGGGAATCATTTAGCATGCTTGTTTCTGGGAGCTGTGGGCAGTCTGTGACGAGGGCTAAGAGAGTGTGACCTGCCCGAGATGGAAACTGAGACCAGCAGAGACGCCGTGAGAAGAGCTCTTGAGCCATCAGCGACGAGTACCTTCAGAGAGCGAGCGAGAGGGCAGACGAGGGGGACGGAGGGGGAGAGAGGCAGGCCGGAAAGAGGGAGAGACAAAGTGAGAGAGAGAGAGAGGGAAGAAGTCAGACAGATAAAAGACGGGAAAGAGGCAGTGAGGGGGAAATGCCGACTGACAGAAAGCGAGGCAGATAAGGCAGAGAGAGACAGAGACAGAGAGAGAGAGAGGCAGAAAAAGAGATAAAACCAGGGTGGGGGCAGAGGAAGGGGGTTGCAGAGAGAAGGGGCAGATGAAGAAAGAAAAGCTCAGTGGTGGGCGAATTGCTCAGCAGTAACTCGGGCTCGAGCTTACGTAGAATTTAATATATAAAAAAAAAAAAAAAACACACACTGGCAGGGAATCATAAAAAATCATAGCCTCTAGCGCTGTGATGCATTTTGCTGAATACATTTGGAGGGATAACAAAATCAGGACTCACAGACTCATGCACGCTCGCACACGCACGCACACACACGCACACACACGCACACACACTTAGAAACAGCCTGTACCCCCGATGGCCCTGCTGACCGCTGGACACCCACTCTCTGACTCACCCTCAGGACCAGACCAGCCCACAGACTGGCTTAGCATCAACAAATCTCTGCCTCTCCCTTCACATATGTTTGGACTTTCTGTCGTCCCTGTTACTTTATTATTAGCCTCGCTGCTACGTCACATTTTCCTTATTTAACACTGCGTTTTCTGGATAATACTGGCCCATTACAGCTTTTGTATTATTTTTGCAGTTTCGTGTCTGTGGGTAACAGCAACAACACTCTTCTCACCAAAGTTGATTGCAGAGATTTGGAAACACTGCGGCGTTGCTTCACTTAAGAAACACGAGCAGCGACGCGATCACACAGGTTTTGAACAAGTCCGCAGGTCAGCTTAACTTACTTGGGAAAGAAAACGAGGGCCAACAATAACACTATTACCCAACCTGGCTGCTGTAAACATTCATCACAGTTTATCATTCGCAAAAGGGAGATGCTGCCTCCATTTGCAATCTGTGCGTAAACGGCGCTTGCAAATCCCTTTTGTGAAATGGGACACTGCTGGCCTGTTAACAGCCTGCCCGCTCATCTGACCCGCTCGTCCTGCTTGCCCCGTTTGAGAGGGGTTCCAACTCTCAGAAATTACTTTTGTGAGTTCACTACGCAACATAAACTATAAAAACAAGACCCAAATGTAATAAAGTGGAATTAATCCTCTAAGTAACAACTGTATTCACCTTTTTTTAAATTATTTTTATGTGCTAAACCCCTTTGCAACACTTTTGTTCTGTTTGTTGCTGTCATCAACACATATTCTGGGCAGCAGAGATTAGTTATAGTCCAGAATCTTATAACAAACGGCTCAATGTCACAAATGTGCTACGAGGAGTCAGCATTAGTCTTGCCGCCTCAATTAATCATCGCGTTATAGTTTCCTGCAGCAAGGTGCAGTATGCTCTTGTGTATTCTTCCATCTGTGACATATGTGCCCTTAAACACTTTCCTCCTATATTGAGTGTCTGCAGTGGTAGTAGAGGGCCAAAGGATGCAACATAAATTACATGGTGGAGCGGAAAATGCAACTATAAACAGAACATTTCAAGATGGATCAATGGACACTGGCGCCCCTGATTAATCTGTTCAGAGTTTCTCGTTATGTGCAGATATTTCTCAAAATCTGTCATAAAATATTGGTTGTGTTGCGCCAAGCAAACCAAAAAGGCCTCGCTCAGTGTGTGTAGTCTGTACACTCAGACAAATGTTTGGCCACCCTTGGTGCAGATAGCAGTTTTAGTAGCAAGTGAAGAAAAGACATGTAGTCAAAATGACTTTTTTAACACTATTTTCTCGTTGGGGTGCAGGGTTATTTCGTTTTGTCATGTTGAACCAATCATTTGCAAGCAACGTATCCGTGCAGTTTGCAGTTGCTAGGAGGAGTTGAATTTAACTTTTTTCATGGTGATTTTAGACATCTGCATATTAAAGGGTTTGTGGCAGCGCTCACAGATGCATCAGTCTCATCCACGCTTGTTGCCATTTTTCTGTTTCTTTTTCATACGTGTAATACAGTTGCTACAAGGGAAGATGACATTATTAATTCTGCACACAAAGCTCAGATTAGTCAGCTGTCCCTTCAGGTCTGAAACCAAGCTAGTCGCCTTCCAGGTTTGAAGCTTGTATTGTTGTTAGCTTCAGGAGCACGCACAAGCCACTAATGCTTTGTGGGATTTGCTTGTGTGGATGCTGCTTTGGATTTTTGGGTACTTGCTTCCATTCCCCTGGTTTTATTGAGAATAATATCAGTGGCTTTTCATTTCACGTGACAGTTCCAGGACAAGTCATTAGCTCTGACCCAGAACATCATCTTGTCTCAACCTACAGGTTTTAATAGACAGAGTGTAATCTATTTGAATACCTTCCATAGTATTGCACCTCCCCCACTGAACTCTAGAGCTGTAACCATACATGATGGGTCTATCGCCTCACGTTCCTTACGCATCACCGCGAGTCTACCATCGTTGTGGCGTAGTTGGCACGAGGATTTATCAGACCAGACAACCTTTTTCCACCCATCGACAGTCTGTAGCTGATGTTTCTTATCTCATTGTAAATGCCTTGGAGCGGTTTAACACGGCCAGGAGAGCTGCCCCGCACGCTCTTCTGTTGTTGTACCCCATACAGGCGAGACTGCACCAGATTGTTCACACAGAAATTGATTGCTGTATCCCACAATTGCACTGTGATGTTAGGTGTCATACTGTGGACCTTTGATAACTTGTTATGGCCCGAGGCACCCGACGTCCCCCACATTCATCTTCCAAGGGCGGCGTCCCTAAATAGCAAGGGTTTTGAAGGGGCGCATATTGTGCAGCTTTGTGATTGTCAAAGCACCTGGCACCCACAAACCAGTCTGCAAGATCATAGGGAATGAATCAGTTTACATATGAGACAACTCTGCAAGTTGCAGCTGCACGTACTTCTTTATGTAAAGGTAAGGGGAAGCTTACTTCTTCTGCGGGGACAGAATGTCTCTTTTTCTGGTCACCGAGTGTAACATTTTACTTCTGGAGCCTCTCCGGTGAAGCCCTTTGGAGAGATGCACCGGCTGGTGTGAAGGCCCTGCTGTGACCTTTGGGCCCTACCTGAGGCGGTGCAGGCCTCTGTTCCCCCTCCTGCCTCTCCTGCCTGTTTTCTGTTTGAGCTCATCCCGGTGCATTGCGGTGTGAATGTCAGTGCCGTGTGTCATCGCCACAGACAGATGCCTTGTGTTCCTTCAGAACAACTCTGACGTGGGCGAAAGTCATACGCGACCGGGGCAAACCAGAGCGACTGGATGCTTCTTCTCAGACGGAGACGGCACAAACAAAATTCCTTACATTCATCAAACATCAGCTGTCATGTGGTCGTCTCTATCTGTTATCTCTTATCACTGTGCTTGTTTTTACGTGTAACCAATTACTGCTCTATTATACTTAGCAGACTGCAGACAGGGCTGTAACATCATACCAAAAGAGCAGAAGATCTTGCAAGACATCTTGCTTCCTTAATTTTATGCATTTTCTTTTGAAAGCCACTTTTATTTGATGGAAGACATTGTGTCAGGTAAAACTTGATGACAGTATAATAAAGTAAAAGTACGATTTTAGAAGATAAACACAAGATCGTTGTCATTTTTGGGTTACAGTTTATGAAAGAGGCATATCCTTTCTTGTACCAAAAGTATTTTTCACCTTTACACTGTTATTTTCAGCTCTAATTTCCAAATGATACATCAATATGTCGCATCTTGAGACTTAAACCTCGTCCATCACCTCCCCTTCATCCACATCTTTCTTTTATCTGCGATGTGAACTAATGTGACTGACGTCAGCAAGAAATTGCTGCTTTCTTCTGCACTTAGTTGGATTACTTTTTCTCACATCTCAGTGGAGCTAGCCCAGGTTATACTTAAACTTCTGATGGATGTGTAAGCAACAGAGCTCTGCCTGCTTTCTTTTGCTTTTCTTTGGTATATAATAACCCTCTAGATATAATGGGAAACATTATGTCGAGACAGAGTATAATGACTCAGTGTAATCCACTTTTTACCGAATATTACAAAATGTGTTCTCCCAGCTCTTTTTCCGTCTTTCCCCTCCAGCTAATGTTCTGTTGTGTCTAATCAATGGCAAGGCCATAGTAATTTGGTTTGATTGAAATCCCTCTAGGATAAAAACATCATTAGTGTGAAAGGAGGAATACATGAAAAAAAAAAACAGATCAGAAACAAAAGTGTTTTTAATTTCCCATCCCACGGGGGAAATGGCCATATGTAGCAGTGCTGATGATAATTGGTGGTTTGTTGATAATTGCATCATGTCTCTTTCCCTGCATATGTTAAAGCACAATTTGCATGCATCACACATTGCCTTTAGATTGATGAATTAATAATGTAGTAATGGTTCGTTTCCTTCTGTCTGGCACACACACTCTCTTTCTCTTGCTCTTTCACACCCTCATTCTCCTATTTTCTCACTTTTTTATTTTGTTTCTCTCTCTCTCTCTCTCTCTCACCAGATGAATTTAACCCTGAAGTTCCCAAACTGGAGAAAAGTGTCAGCGGCAGCAGCCCATCACGTGACCGCCTTCTTCTCACCGTGGCGATGCTGCTCCTGTGTGCCGCCCTTTTGTCCTAGCAACTGTCACCACGAGTGACGCTTCATGCATAGCTGGACCGCCTTGTCCAAAGGGCTTTGTATCCACCAAGTTGTTGATGTGAAAGTTGGCAGAGACACAGAATCAAGTAAAGGTGCAGAACCACAATCAAGAGGGGACAGAAAAACATCCATAAACTGAACTTGACTGGACTTAAAAAAAAAAAAAAGGAGAGGCCTTTTTGCTGTCATATTTACACCCACGTGTTTTGACACTCCATGTGTTGGTGGACATCACTGTCATATGACTACCACAGCATTTCATGCAGGTGTACTTGCCACAACATGGAGACCGCGACCACAACCAATATTCAGAATCTGTGCTGCTGTCATGCCTGACACCCACCAGGCGAGTGAGAAAGTGGACCTGTAATGACTTGGATGTAGACTACACACTCTTATTGTAGCATGGATATCAAATCACCTGAGGAATTCAAGCTGCGCTGTCTTCAGATGATGAAAGCATGGTTTTTTGTAGCGGTAAGCTTTGAAGAAGGAGGCAGATGTAGACTTTGCAGTGGATTTTTAAGCCTTGGACCACGGACCAAATATGCTGATGGATAAAAGTCAACTTAGATGTAGTAAAGAGCAAAGTGGACTCTGGAACTGTTCTGATCTTACCTGGGCTATACAGGATATTTATATAGTCAGTCAGTGATGAGAACTGCTGCCATCGTCATGGACATTGAGGAATGTTTTCACAGTGGTGCGAGGGAGCTGCTGGTAATAAGAGCCCAGGGTGTTTCTTAAGAAAAGGGAAAGACTTTGTGAGGATATCCGCGGGCCTTTCAAGAATCCATTTTCTCCAGACATCAAAAATACCCCTGGCTTTGTGATAGGTACAGATGCAAAGCCTGCATTTCTTAGAAGATAGCGAGTGCCCTCTTAGAACTAGTCCTTTGTCTGCATTTCCTGCCTTCACACTGTAACAACCCTGGAAAAATACAGACCCCGGACTAGTAATTTGACGGCACTTAGACTTGGTAGACGTGTGTTTTTGTTCTGACGCATTTACCTTCAGCACTCCGCGTAGATTTTCCGGATGTCAAACCTTTCTCCTCGCAGCAATCAGCAGTCATTCAGAATACCACTAATTTACAATTCTTATAAACCTCTCTCAGCAGCAAGTTCCCTTTTAATCCCAGACAACCCCGTCTATCCCTTTTCCACTTCAGAGGGTCCCAGCCAATCAGCGCTGATGGCCATTACAGCAGTCACGGTCACCATGGAAACGACCCCATACAGTCGCCAGAGTGCGGCAGGTGCCTGAGGAGAAATTGTGCTTTGAGTCTCAAAGTAACGCTGCCGCCATTTTGTTAAAAAAAAAAAGAAAAAGAAAGAAAAAAAAAGAAAAACACGTGTGAATGTGCAAATAAAGAGAAGTTCACTTTTTTATATTGTAATACAGGGCAACGTAGGCTGGCATTAATCAAATTACAATGTTGTGCTTTTTTAATTTATTTAATTTTCAAATGTATTTATTTTAACATTAAAGTATTATTTATCTACCTAATTTATTAGTGTGCATTTGTAGGCCTTTGCTAAATAAGCTATTGTGCCATTTTTTATTCTTTTTTTTAAACAGTGGAATTTTTACTGCAGCATTTTGCTTGTGTAGATAAATAGTCAGATGTAATTCAGCCTGACAAAAAGAGAGGGTTATTGGTTGTGACTAATCAGTAGGGATATACACTCAGTAACCCTACTCTCATGTAACAGATACGGCTAACCAGATTATGTTTCTGAGGAGCATGTCATAAACCAACTGTGAATGCACAGACAGCGTTCAGCGTTGTTGAAAGGGAGCATTCATCAAGTGCTGCTCTTGCAGAATGAGGGAGTCTGCATTGTAATGTATATTTATAATACATGCCGGTTATGGAATGTGCACAAGCGTGTGTGAGTGTGTGCGTGTGGCTTAATCTGGCTGCTTTCCTGCGTGTGTGTGTGTGTGAGTGCGTGCTTGTGTGTGTGTGTGTGTGTGTGGGTGCGAGCAAGTGAAAAAAAGACATATGTGTGCACATTTGTGTGCGTATGTATGTAGAATGTGTTCGTCCGCGCTTTTCGAGTATGTGGCACTTAGAAGTTTCGTACCCGTTAAGGAGTCGTTTGTAGGATCTGAATATGCAAGTGTGTGTGAGAGGTGTGTGCTCTTCTGTAATGTTAGTTTACGTTACGGGGTTTGGGAAGCGGGCGAAAAGCATTTACTGATGTTGAAGACAACCACAAGAAACGTGTTTACCTTTGACAAGAATGAATAATGAATAAAAAAAAACTGTAAATTGATCCAAGAATGATTAAAACAATGCCAATTAAAATCTTTTTTGCAAATTTACCCTTGTGTATTTGTTTAAAGGTGCATAACAAACCAACGGTGCTGTTCTCCTCTCCTCTGCCTGCCCTTTCTTTATCTCAACAGTGACTCCTTCACCTTCACTCACCCCACACTCACTTCTGTTTATTTTCCTTGAGCACTTCTTGAACACAATGCGCTCCCTTATTCTCTCGCACTCCACTTTTAGATGTGTTGGTTGTGAGCAGACATGTTAGCAGACAGACACTCCCGCTGCACGTACTCTCGGTGTAAAACTATCACCCTTTCTCACATGGCCCATCCTCGCAGTGCCTTACTTGGGTTTCACAAACACTTCTTCTGCCATAAAACATAATGACAGCGTGGGGGGAAAGTCACGACTCCACATCTCCCACCGTCTCCACCCTGCCCCATCCCATCTCCACTAACCCCCCCCTGAAAAAACACCTGCAAGCCATACATGTCTCCACAAATCTGTCTCTCTGCATCGCTCTCCTTTCCCTCTGCCCCTGTCAGCTTCTTTCTAATCTTCGTGCGCACAACAGAAAGAAGGTGACAATGGGGAGAGACACGTGTCTCCGATGTCCACGTCAAAAAGGGGCAGGGGGGCCAGATAAGATTTGACGTTGTGCATCAGCTCTCATATTACACAAAGAAAGAAAGAAAGAAAGAAAGAAAGAAAGAAAGAAAGAAAGAAAGAAGGAAAGAAAGAAAGAAAGAAAGAAAGAGCCAATTTTGCTGTCTGCTGTCAGTTTGTGCCTCTCATGTCCAGACCTGGGTCAGACAGCTTTTGCAAGTGTGTGTGTGTGTGTGTGTGTGTGTGTGTGCATAGAGGGCTAGAGTTAATTTAATATACTTTATGTGACTGACGATTTACTTGACAAAGTGTGAGTCACACTCAGCCAAGCAGTTTACAATGAAGCGATCACGTCCATTAATGTCTGTTTCACAGCTGCCTGACTCCGCTTGAGGGAGCAGCTCCTGATTCTGCCTGACATTTGTGCATTTAGCTGACAGACTGATTGGTTGAATATTACAGTAGGTCTTGTCTTACAGTCCCTCTCCTACTTATAGGTTTGGACTTGCACATGAGCGTTTCAGTGTTTTGACACCAGAGAACAGGGGAAGGGTTTTAGCTTCTGCTCCAGGGCCCGAGTTGACAACTTAAACCATCGTTTTGCAGGAAATCGGCCCACTTAATTTTTTTTGGCAGTGAGGCTGTCTCTGGTTAGTTATGTAAGGGAATTAACACTGTCACATTAGCACCTTAAATTCATGTCTGGAAAAGCTTATGTTTTGCTTGTGTCTAAATGAAACATTCATTTATCTGCTTACTATTCAAATGAGAGGATCAGGAGTGTTGCCAGCGGATTAAAAATACCTGCCTTTCCCTCAGCGGCCTCACGTTTCCACCATGAAACAGATATCTAACAAGCGCTCTGTCCACACTCTAACTAAGGAAGACATTTCATTAGCAAAAGGAGATGACCCCTTCTCCGTTTGGAGGCATATTATCGTTTTCTGAATCATTTACTGTGAGATAAGCCATCTGCAGCATGAGCAGGCCTGTGCCGTCGAGAAGAATTCCCCTGACAAGCTGCACCGTCTGGCCAAAACAATGAAACAGATGCCTCCTCCTCAGAGAACTTGTAATGGCTCAGGACGTCAATGAGACAATCGCTGGGACTGGTGTTGCCTTCGAGTGCTCCCCGGGAACTCCTGTGTCAAGGCTGGGAGTCATAAAAATGAGACACGGCTTACGCAGATGCCCCTGGACAGAGAATGATGCAACTGACAAGAAGTGCTTTTATTTTTAGTGTTTTATATTGAATCATGAGGAAAAGGAAGGAAGTGCGGAAGATGCTTTTGTCCCAAATTCTCCGACCCACATACAGCACACGCATATTAGTGGATGGCAAATTGTCAGTAGTTGAAGGAGGGAATCAAAGATCAGTGCCGTGATTTATGACCAGCCTGACGAACTGCTGCCCAGGCAATGTATAATGCATGTAGACATAATGATTACTTGTGTGCCAGAACCTCTACATGTATGACAATCAATCACCGAACAGAGTGGAAACATATCAAAGGCAGCTATTTGTTCAAAATTCAGCTCACTTCACAGCCTACTGTTTTGCCAAGCCTCTCTCTGTGGTTCTTATGCCATTCAGCGCCTATATGCCTGTGCAGCTTAAACAAACACTCATTCTTTTAGCTTTTTCTGCATTCAGTGGGCCCCATAATTTTTTTGTATGGGTCATATCTGGTCTGTTTGGAAAGCCTTTGTTTTCCTGATAGTTATTTTTGACAGCAGGGTACATGTGCAAACATACATTTATCGTATGTATTTGTTGCACGTAAGGCCTTTGTCCCATGTGTCGCAGGTTTTCTCGCAGCTCCTTGATGACAAAAATATGCTGGCATGGGAAACATCTCTCCCAGGTGTTGCTAGACAGAAGATATTCTGAGAATATTCTGCACTTCAATCAGAGCGACTGCCTAATCTACACTCTACCCATAGGTGTCGCCAAAGCTTTCAATCTCTCAGCTTGTGACTGTGCTTCCAGTGAGACGCACATAGGACATCTGAAAAACATTACGCAACAGATTTACTGTAAGTATGTTAAACACCAGACAAGAAAAAATGAATTCAGAAAAACAATGAGATGTTGGTTTATGTGTTACGTGACCTGTGTACTCAGAACAGATTTTACTTTATTCTAAGCAGGCCTGAAAACAGGTTAAGCTGCTGCGCCATCATCGTCGCTTTTGTCTGATTCATGTTTAATGGAGCCAGTGAGGCAGCTCGGGGACATTCGGTGTAAACAGCGGGATGAATCAGTGAGGAAAGTTAAGATGAAAGAAATCAGCTTTTGCAAAAGGCCATCAAAGGCAACACAATAAAAATAACCATGTTGAGTATTGTCTCTTACGCAACTGTTGAAGGGATGAGCTGACCTACTGTTCTAACAATTTTTCTCAGCTCCTCTGGATTATATTAGTTTGGGGTTGAACAGTCACAGATTAAGACAAGAATAGATTTAAATTTCGATGTAGAGCAGACTGTTTGACTTGTGATGTCAGCCATTTCTCTTTTTCTAGGAAAAAAGAGAAATGAAAGTTTATTCATGTGTTAATCTGTTCATATTGGGGACATATAAGTTTTGATGTTCTTGTAATTTTGGGCACAGACTGGATGTTCTTTTGACAGTTCCAAGTAATTCTGTCAGTATAATAAAGTGCAGTACGCAGGGTCATACCTGATGTTATTTCCTTGGTATTTCCTCTGAAGACATCGGGGAGTTATTCTACACTTTTAAAGATACACTTGCATATTCCACAAACTGATTCCAATGCATATTAGACTTCATATAATTTGCTTAGTTTTAGAAAAACAAAACATGAATGCTTCCACCAACCCATTTTCTTCTCGACAGTGTAGAAAAGCCACAGCAAACAGCATTTACTTTTTATATTTATGTGAAGGAAATACAAGGAGAAAATGTACCATGTAATTGGATCATTGAATTAAATATGACAGTACAAATAATCAAAACATTTTGGGGCATTTTTTAGTGGCTAATTAACATTATCTTGGTATTTTTCATATCTGAATCATCTAAGGGTTTACCATATCGTAATTTAATTGAGAAGTTCTATTACCTTGCCTAACTATATTGTCATGATAAAACACAAAAGTGCAAAATATGTCCATAAAAGCAGTTTTTTGAAAGGTTGATATGTCTGATGTATACCCGTCCAAACGTTGTTTTCACACCTTTCATCTTGTTTCTTTCCTTTGTCTAAACATAAAAGCAACATGTTGCAGTCCAGTAACTCTTGCAAAAAACAGACACATTTCCCTTAAAACTATACTTTGCCATTGTTTCACTTTTTATACACAGATTGAACAAACAAGTCATCCAGAGTAGTAATCAGCGAGCTTTATCTTAAGTTTAAACATAATGGATGTTACCTGTTTCTAGTATTAACAATAAGATTGATGCATATGGAAGCTGAGTAGGTCTTTGTGTTTTTAATGCTGTTATCTCAAGATCACAAGTTAATTATGTTGTTACATCCAAATAAAAAAAGCTTGCTTCAAAACTCCAAAATACGTGTCTGGTTAATTTAACCACAACTAATTTCAACCTTTAAGATCAAAGTCAGGGATGATCTATAAATTCACAATGATTAAGGCCTAAATGTGTAATTTTGTCTACAGCAGTTATATATTTGTGTGTGTGTGTGTGTGTGTGTGTGTGTGTGTGTGTGTGTGTGTGTGTGTGTGTG
>JAOXYL010000048.1:13929502-13970386 GCA_028564955.1 Terapon puta
TTTAGTGCTTCTTTTATTACTTCATGCAAAACTAAGCTAAATGCTGATCGCTATAGCTTCACATCTCAAGTGACAACGATCTTTTCATCTTGCAGCCTCTGTCGAATGGCCCCAGTGTGAAAATTGAAAATTGAGTCCCAAAAAGGTGATGTTACAGTTCAGATAGAGGTCTATATTTATATTGATATATTAAGTAGTCACAAACATAAACAGTGTATGACAGAATTATAATTATTATACATATTATATAATGTTATATTAAACAAAGTGATTCTGCTACCTTTACACAACAGTTCCAGTATTTATGCTAAGCTAAGCTAATGCTGAGTTGCATTATGATTATATTATTATTATTATTATTGTTATTATTAACATTATGTGTTGATGTTTGGGGGGGATTCCCTTTAGTGTTTTTAACTTCTATCCGGAGCTGGATCGATACACTTATGAACATTTGAACATTACGTTTATATCACGAGATTTGTGATGTGCTTGTCGGCTCCTGTGTCTTCTGCGTCACATCCTTTACTTCTTTGACCCACAGAGATGTTTGTGTCTATCTTCAGAGAACCATAATTCCAGCCTCAGACTTTCCAGTGGTGGTTGCTCTAAAGCTAACAGCACAATTGATTTATTCTACATTTTTTAATTGTTTTTTTTTCACCACTCTTTCCCTTGTTTTTCCTGCTGTGGTCATTGTTTCTTCCTACCAACAACAAATCTCCCTGCAACCGATCGCGCCACTTCAAGTACCAAGTACAAGTAACTAATTTTTTCGGGTACTTCCCAAAACAGCTGAAACCAATAATCTCATCAGCAGCCGTAGTGTCATGGCTGATTTATGGCTTTGCGTTGAGCACTCCTACACGCGGCTGCAGAGCGCCGCACACAGCGAGCTCCAGATATCCATCTCGGTGGAGGTTACGTCCTCGTCAAGACACTTTCAGCTGCACGTCAGTTGTGCAGACAATGCACAGGCGTGTATGGTCTCCAGCAGCTGTCAGTCAAACCTATAGTTTTAGATAGAAGTTCATTCAGCATAACTGAACACAGATGTTGTGAAAAACTGGGGATCTGACGTGCCGGCTAAAATGCTAACAGCACGGGGAGAAGTATAAACAAAGTGTCACTCATCACGCAAAGTTGGAAAATCAGCTCTAATATGTCGAGCCCCTCCGTATCTGCTTTACTTGCAACTTAAATTCATTATCATGTAGGGACTGGATATTATAATAGACTGGAAGATTGCTGGTTTCAATTCTGACCCTGCTGGGAAAATCTTAATGGGGAAGAATAAAAAGCGATAAAAGCTGCTTACTTTAATTTCAGTAACTGCTGCTAAAGTGCCCTTGAGCAAGGTATTATTTCTACAGTGGTATGCTGCAAGTTAATGAGGCAGCTGTGTACTTGAAGCGAGGCGGCGAAACAGTGGCAAACTTTCCTCCCACTGATAAAGCAGTAAAAACCAAAGTATGATTTTTATGACCGCTTTGGTGTTTGACTCAGCAGTGCAAATACTTTTAGACTTGTAGGCTTTATTCCACAATGACCCCTCAAGGAGGTATACGGACATAGCCAGACATAAAAAACTAATTAGTATGAAGTCAAGGAAGTGAAATAAAGTACCATAATGAAGAAACAGTAAGTCGAAAAAGAAAGAAAGAAAAAAAAAGAAATATACATGTAACTGTGTGAAAAACATTCAGCAGTTATTCAGCTTGTCTGTGTCTGTCCAAAGAAACCAAGACAAACTAATATATGATAATGAGGGTATAAGATTAGAAGTCAAAAGCAAGAGTGAGAAGGTGGCTTTGGGGATGACAAGGTGTCCAGTTGGAGGGGTGGCACCAGTGAAGGTCCTGCAAGTGTCCATTGCCTTGTCCTGATGGTTTGAAGCATGAAGACCTGAGAAGAGGCATTGAGAATGTGATATATTAAGTATATTTTCTTGATACATAGTCCTTTTTTAAGAAAGATGTAACTTTTAAAACAACTTCTAACTTTGTCATGCCAGTCAATGGAGATCCATATCCTTGATATAACCTGAAACGTAATGTATCCTTGATTAATATATATGAACGAACATTCGTTAAGATGAATATGCAGCTCTTTTATCTTCTTACAGTGTGTGTGTTGGCTTCACATGTTGGCATAAATATTTACACAGTTGCTGCGGTGCTCATTCTGGAGTGCAGCCTTTTATTTATTTTCACCTTGTCTTGCTTATTGTGCATTAACATGCCATCACTAGTTGGGACAGAGCATGAAAACACTGAGCAAAGCTAGCTGTGTCTGTGGCGTCGCCGTCAGCCCTCCTCGCCATGTTCTGTTACAGCAGGTCAAGCGGAAGAAGTGGGTCAGTCACTGATTGAAACTGGGTCACGTTGGCCTATTGCTGATGGCCCTCGGGCCAGCCAATGTGGGTATTAAGAGTCCACTGCCCTCATTAACAAACAATCATTTTCACTCCAGGATTAACACCCTATGATGATGTCTTAACCTAAGTGTCATTTTGACTGTTAATACTAAAGACTTGCTTGAGGATGAAAAGAGATTAAGCTTCATTTGCATTTTTAGATTTTAGGCGTTCAGCAGACGCTCTTGAGTACATCATTAGAATAAGCTTCGATTCCTAAATGATATTTCCTCGCTGTGTATGACTTGGCTGGGCCATCCTGTATTTAATGAAGCTTTTGTACAGAGATCAAATGAATAATTTGTGTGGTGATGAGTTCTTTTTATTAATTTCTATCTGTTACTACATCTCGCCTGACACTATCTGGGTTGTCTTGACATAATAAATATCTTTCAACGGGATCAAGATATAGTTTAATTTTTTTGTTTTAAGTTTATTTCCTTTTTGGCCACAAGTTAGATAAGAAGACTGATCTGACATTTGTCAAATAAATACAAAGGGAAAGTGCTAGCATTCATCTGTCAAAAGGTAACAGCAATGATTATTTTCTGTCCAAATAAAACATGTCGATGAACTTAATACTACTGGTATGCTGATGTTGTTACATTTGGACAGAACAAATTGCTGTCATTAGCTTCATTTTTTCACTCTTGCCTAGAAGAGACGTTCAGTTTTTTCTTTTATTTCTTTATTTCTTTGACACAAATGCTAAAGGAATATTTGAAATGATTATCTGGACAGCGTTTGCCTTGAGCCTTAAACGGTTCAGCATTTTCTCTGCAGCTCAGGTTTGTTGTTCAGATGTCCCACTTCATTAATCAGTGACTTCAACCACTGAGGAAAGCCTTCCTTCCTGTGGGATAGTATCCACTTGCTTAAACACATTTGTGATTTTATTGGCTCGGGGTGTGTGTTATTACCGCAATGTTCTTCTTCTCTATGGTTTCTGAAAAAGCAGCCTGGAGAGTCAGTCGCTGCTGAGATGAGTCAGCCCATCAGAGAAAACCAGTATCACCACCAGCCATGCGTCATTATGTATTCCCTGAACTTCCCTGTCATGGCTCTGCGGCTGCCCTTCATGGTGCTTTTTGGGATTCTGAAAGACATTCAACACATCTGTGATTTTCATCCTTCATTAGGTAAAGCAAATAACCTAAAGGTAGAGAACCAGAGCTGCACCGCAAAGATGAGCCAGATATGGCTTCACTTGTTTTGTTTGATTCAATGTGAGATTGAATTTCTTACCATCGGTAAACAAGCTGGAGGGCGCACTTGACATCAGGAGGGGGAAAAAAACATTGTTGTCATGACAAGTCATGGAGATGGGTTTGACGGCATTGTTTTGCACAGTGCGTGGGGCATCGTCGGCCAAAACGTTGGCAAGAATAATAATATGTGGTTTTGTCTTTCATCCGTAGGGTTCTGCATTTCTGTGATGATTGCTCTTTTGCCGTGATGCCAAAGTCAGTGAAGGGGGTGCAGCGGGCGAGCTGGATCTTATTGGCTTTCTGTTAGTCATTTAGACAACATTGTACATTTAATAGGGGTAACATCTACCCTAATTGTCACTGAGGATATTTTGTTTCCATGTGGGACATCATTGTCCTCATGCAGATTTGACCACATCATTTTTGGTGTCTGTGAATGCAGTGACATTTTGTACTCGAGCTAATAGACGTACTTCATACTAAACCAGTTATTTCAGTTCCCAAGGTCATTTCATCCTTCAATCCAGAAATAAAGACATTTTTGGCAAACCCTGAACCGGGCTTGGTTGTGAATAAATCATTCTAATAGTGCATGCTGACAGTTAGAATCTTTTGGTGGCTTTCATGCAGATTTGAGCCAAATGTCCGGGCTAATTATATTTGATCCAGGGATCTCCTCATCACACGTTTCTCTGCTCTTTGAAAAAAATGCAGTGAATAGGCCTTGATGAAAGATTGTTATCACTAAGCTGAACGTGCTCAGGTGTGTTTGTTCTGCCTGCAAAGGTGCTGCAGGCCATTAACACGCCCATCAAATGTGCACGCATGCAGACAAAGCGACATTCAGTCCCGTGAGATGTGCACACATGTTCATACACATGCCTGTACGCACACGCAATTTGTCTGCATCAGAGAGATAGACATGATTTATTGTCGCCCCCTCTTTAAAAAGGACTCATGATTATATCAATAAATATCCTTTTCAGTTTCAGATATCACTTTTGCCGCAAACTGTTTAGCTGGCTGGATTTCTAAACCAGCACACCCACAAAAAAACAGAGATTATTCTTGGCAAATGAAACTAAACTAATTTTTCAACAATACACAACCCACTTCCAAACTGTGCTCAGAGGTCATTTTGGTTTTGCTTGTGTCCTTATCCAGTCCTGCTGTAAGTTGGCTGCAGTTACACCCAGCGCTCTCACAAAAATCAAAATTGACAGATGAATTGAACCGTTTTTTTTTTTTTTTGGAACACTCATTTCCATCCATGTCACTCTTACTGACTTCCTGCAACTGGCACTGCAGAGTACTTTTAATCTGATTAGTATATTGTCTGCCATGTCAATAAAAAAGGGTTTAAAGAATAAATCACATCCAGGCAGGCCCGGGGCATCCTCTGTGAAAAAACAACAAGAGATTCTAGGAAAAAAGGCCATTAATTGATCATCCATGAAATATGTACAGAATTTTCTTAGGGCTATTTTCCTTTAAAAGCATACTGATTGCTTTTCTAAGAAGAACATGGAACATGAACATGGACTCTGCACTGATATTCCAGTTGGTTCGGTTTGTGTTTTGTTTCCTAGTAACATCACTATGTCCTTGTTGCTGTAGATAAACCCAGCCATTTTGTCCTAGCCAGTGACTGTATTTATATGAGTTGGTTTTCAGTGTTCTGTGGTCTTTTGTGTTTGCTATCACACAGTGAGTGTTTTGTTTGAGCATTTGTAATGTGGTCAGCGCTCACACGAGAGACATGTCCAGTAGAGGGTGGATTGGTGATGTGTGTGAGCGTGTGAACTAAGCTGGCTATGTCTATGCTCATAAATACAGACTGAATGACACTATAGGCAATTTTGTGTTTAGGTTTATCCAAAATGTATGTTTCTCTACCTCCCTAAATGCACGTGTCTCTGCATTTTTTTAGTAAGACTTTCTCTTGCTTTCCTTCTCTCGTTTTTCTTTTCCTTAAATTTCCATCTGCATGTGTTTGTATATTTGCATTGGGAGAAACCAGGGAAGGGCCAGCGTCTGGACAAAACCAAGCAGACAGACGGACGAACATGCCAAAATGTGACCGAGAGAGAGGAAGGCGATGTTAAAAACAAGGGAGGACAAGAGGAAGAAAAAGGCGGAGAGAACTTGGACGGTGGAGAAAGTGGAGAGAGACGGGGCCCCTGACCTGACCACACTGACACACTCGGGTCTCTCACTCCTTGCCAGCTGTGCATTGTGGTCGATTCGCAGAGGACACACTCGCACACACATATACTTATCTACGCATGCTGGCGATGAGGACATACTTGGCCTGTATGCATGTGTGTGTGTGTGTGTGTATGTGTGTGCGTTTGGATGTGACAGCCTATCCATGCATGCTAAAGCGAGCACGGGCGCTACCAAAAATCCTGCCGTCTGTGTTTGTTTTCCTTCCAGCCTTTTTGCCTTTGTGCTCATGTCCCTGAACCTGTATGCACATCTGTGTGTGTATACGTATATTTACACGTCTGCTGGAGTGTGCCGGTGCTCATTTCCATCTGTTTTTCTTGCTCAGCAGCTTCAGCGGGCAGGATATTGGTGTGCAGTGTGTCCCCATGTACCACTCCATCATCTCAGCGTCTTCGCTGCGTCTCCACATGTGTGTCACGTCTGCGAACCATTAGCTATGTCGAGCACAAACGGAGTAATTAGAAATAAGTGCTCAAAGGTGCAGTAGTCAGACCCCTCAAACCCTCCCCCCAAAAAGATCCCTTCCCACAATCCTTTGCCGCATTTGTGAGGCCACCGTTCCCACCACTGGAGCCTGACTGTTACCCAACGCGCACATCTCCGCAAATAGAAACGGTGCTGCTAACAGGCAATGTGGGCACCCTGTGTTTTCAGAGCGGGGCCCCGTCGAGTGCTGACTGGCCCTGGAAGGGGATATTTTTACTGTGTGTGGAGTCCTGCTGGACTGGCAGTAGATAGAGGTGCAGGAAATGCAACATGGTCAAAGAGTCAAGGAAGGGAAAGTTCCCTCTTAACACAGCAGTTTGTCATGCCTGTGTATCATTCCGAGTGTGTATAGTGCACATGCTTGTGTTTATGTGTGCTTGTGGGTGCATGTGTGTACATTACACTGTAACCAAATGCGGGTGGGCTTTTACAGTATGTGTGCACTGTGTTTAGGCAAGGGGAACTGTCCGTGTGTTTGTTTGTACGAGTGTTGTGAGTGTTTGTCTCTCCTGTTCTTGGAAACAGGCTTTCCTTGGCAAAGCAGGCAGCCAGCGAATCCGCTGTAACCTCGGTAACCCCCACCCACCACCACCATCACCACCACCACCTCCACCCTTCCTCACCCTCTAGGAGAGAAGCTGGGAATCGATACGAGGCAATCTGAGGGAGTGAGCGTGCCAGCATCCGTAAGCTGAGGTTTGGGCATGGAACATCAGTCAGATGCACACGCACATATGAGCATCCAAACAATTACACATAAACACACATGAATGCACGTGCACACACTGCGTACACATGTTAATGTTTTGCGTGGACGCGGGGACTTCCCACACAAGCTCATGACATCTTAATTCAGCAGCAAAGTGCAAAGCGGTAGATAGTGGAGGGAAGAACGAAATGGAAAAAACTGTATTGCTCCAGCTGAGGTCAGTTTTGGAGACAAACCCCTTGTCGAATGAGCAAAGCAAAAACCCTGAAATCGCTGTCCTCCCTCTGCCCTCCAGTGATACGTGCTGCCGCCTGAGTCAAACAAAGGGCGAAGAGGGAAATCAGCACAAACATATTTGCATATGCTCACAGTTTACTCCTGAGCGAGCGCAAATGTTTTGTGGAAAATGGATCCAAATAATCGTAGATGCATTCTAATTAAGATAAGGGTTTTTTCCATTGGTTCTAATCACTTATACATATAAACAAATCTGCTCGCTATGCATAGATTATATGGATAAATACACCTACTCATACACACCCACTCACATACACACAAACGTAAACACACTGAGGCCACCATAAATTACAGTCATCCCATCTGGGAGCATTAAGAAGCTGTTAATGAATAGGGTGCTGGAGCAGCAGCCACAAGTGGAGCAAGGCAGCTGGAGGAGGGAGGTGCGGTGGAGGCAGGGGAGGACAAGGGGGGTGAGGGGGGGACTGGGTAGCATCTGGGCAGCAGATATGTGTGTAGTCATGTAAAAGAGGTTGTGGTAACAGTGCACGTCTTGGGGGAAGAGAGGAATCAAAAGATCTGTTTTGAAGCCATGTTCTCTGTGACCTGCCTGGTAGAAAATGCACTCTTTGAGAGTGGCAAATGCAAATAATACCCATAATCATAATAATGTTTCTATGTAAGGGAATATTCTGTGGAAGGTCAGACGTGAGTGCTCACATTTTGAGCCCAAACATTTAACATTGTATTAGCGCGATCAAAAAGCCAGATACACTCAGTAACCCTGCCCACTCCCCATGCTGCTGAATGGGCTCACACAGAGCTGGGGCTACAGGGAAAGGCCAGCTCAACTCCAGACTAATGACTTCACCTTATCTATGGGAGGTGTCGGAGGAGGTGTGGCAACAGAAGGGCCAGTTATCTTAAGTGACCTTTTAGTACCCTTGCCCCTTTCACAATACCTCCACTGGCGGGCGTTCAAAGGGGACACATGGGCAATATACAGAGCAGAAGTGTGCCCCAGAAGCACACAAAAGGCACCACCTGTATGCTAATGCATTGTGAGGCTCTCAGAGAGGGCAGCGCTGCAGAGGCAGAGGGATGAAGTGTGCCGCTCCTTTGGAGTAGGCCTGAGGCCGTAAAATGGAAGCAGAGGCCAAAAATTGATTTTGGCCCCTCTTTTTTTATCAAGTAGAAAGAGAAGAAACAAGAAAAAC
This sequence comes from Terapon puta, assembly GCA_028564955.1. NCBI lineage: Eukaryota > Metazoa > Chordata > Actinopteri > Centrarchiformes > Terapontidae > Terapon > Terapon puta. The sequence goes on from JAOXYL010000048.1 coordinate 13,938,005, forward strand.
CTGAAGTGTGCCACTTTATGGGGGAGAGGGTGCTGTAAAATTGATTTTCTCCTTCTTTAAGGCTGCAAAGAAGAGAGACAATAGGAGCAATGTGGATGAGTGACTATAGGGCAGTGCTGAGGAGAGAAGAAAGGGCATGGGCAGTAAAATTCATTTCCAATCTTTGTGTTAAGTAATGAGAAAGAGGGAGAGTGGCGGAGTGTGCCACTTCAGATGAGGCAGAGGGGGGTGTCTGAGGCGACAGATACGACCAAAGGCTGTAAAATTCATTTTCCCTTCCTCTCTTTAAGTAATAGGAGAGCAGAAGTCGCTGAGGGTGAGTGTGGTGCCTTTGTCAATAAGCAGAGGGAGGGAAAATGGGGCAATAAAATTCATTTCCTTGCTCCTTATTCTGTATTTTCTTAAGGGAGAGAGAGGTTTGACTAGCGAAGTGTGCCGTGGCAGAGGGATGGCTGTTCATATGGAAAAAAGGAAGCGGGGTCAGAGGCTGTAAAAGTCTTTCGCTTGTTTCCCCGAGTAATAAGGCAGAGTGGCAGCATGTGCCTGTTTGAATGGAGGGTGGAGTAATTGCTATTAAGCAGATTTTTTTGCATGGCACGCTTGCACAGGAAAGACAAAGGCAATTTCTTCTTTCAGAGCCCTGGACCACATAGGCATACTCTCTGCTCATTCATAAACAGACTTACATAAACACATCTTCGGCATGCACGCGGGCACAGCTCTCGTGTCAGTTGGATTTACCGCTATCTCTGTGCTCCTCCAGACTTTGGAGCAGCAGCTTTTTTTTCACACTATCTTGTTTCAGCCGAAAAGCCCCGAGCCATCTATTTACCACACTGTCTCACAGTGTGTATACATCCAGACCTCTGCACTGCATATTTTTCACACCATCTATTGCTGTGTTTCAGCTGTAAAGCCCTAAACCATCTTCAATTATATAACGCTCTATCAATGCTTGTTTTTTCTCTCCTGCTTTCACACTATCAGCAAAACGAGTCGCAGAAAAGCAACTTCAGGGTTGCAAAGTTACATCAGTACTACTTCCCATCTGTCAGCAGGAGTCAGCAGCAACGCCACCGTGGCTTCCCGAGCAAATGTGCATGTAACGTATAACCTCTTGTTAGCAATGGTGTCACTTGCGGTTGCTGTCAGCCTGACAGTCAGGATGGCACTATTCTGGGCATGCCAACTGCTGATGTCTCCTCTCTCCCTCGAGGCTCCCCAGGGCGCATCAGTACTGGGAGAGGTCCGGGCACTTTGGACAGATCGCTGCTCTTCAGGGGAAGGCAGAGCATGTCACTTTCGTTTCAACATATTTCAGGGGGTAATGAGCGAAACACGGACGGCCCGGGCATCCTTGGGATTGACAGCTTGAGCACATGCTGTTCCCTCTCAAATCTGGTTATGTTGACTTGTTCTCCGGGATCAGGTGCATTTGGCCTACAGCTTCTCCCAAAAAAAACATGGCTCTGCAGACCTTGTCATTACCATTCAGCTTCCCTTCCACCTATTTCCTCTGGAGGAAGGTGCTCAGCTGGGCCTGGTGAGATTGCCAGAGCTTCCGGTTTAAAATCCCACAGCAGAAGTGCAGTGCAGAGTTGGGCTGTTTACCAAGTGATGTGAGTCTGCTCTCCTGTTCAGTCCGGCTTTGTGTGTGTTGTAATGATGTAATTGTGCTTTTGGTGCGCCCTTGTAATTTGGTGCACAGGTTATTCCCACTGAGCCCCTTCTATACACTACCCGGGCTGTTGTGTTGTTGTGTCAAGGAAAAGCAGGGGATGGTAAACAGAGGCTCTGGGTGGTCCCCTTTCTCTGGACTCCCAGGGCACACTGTAAAGTCTGCTGACAGGAGAAGAGCTCTTTCTTTTCAACACAACCTGCGTTGCTGCTCTCCTCTCCTTTCTGTTCTATCGCTTGTTTGTGGCTGCCGGAGTCTATGGAACTGCCCTCATACATATTGAAGGGGCTTTTGAGGAATCCACCAGTGTGCGGCTTTTTCATCCAGTCTACCCTCCTTCTCCCTATTTACATTTGAGTGTCAATCTCTCCCCTCTTTTTCTCTCTGCGTTCGTCTGTATCTCTCCAAAAAAAAAGTACTTTTGCATTCCACTATTCAATTTCTGTTTTTCTCACTCTCTTCCACCTGCCCACTTCGACGCAGAACCCCCCACCCCCCCCTCCATCCTCGCCGCCCCCACCTCCCTTTCTCACACCACTTAGCTCCAAATTTTTCTCTGCCTACATTTTTTTGGCTTTTGTTTTGTAGATTAAAACTCTTGTGTGCATCTCTCAAAGCCTCCCTACCTTAACTCACACTCCTCTCCCTCTTTCTCTCTCTCTCTCCCTTTCTCCACTCCAAATGTTTATTTCAGTATATCCCTGTCTCTCTCACTGCCTCCTTAAAAACCTTACTTGAAAAGTATACCTTTTATGTATCTTTCAGAACCTTTCTTCCCGATCTCTAAGCTATTTTTCTGCTTTGACTGTCTCTTTCTCTAACCCTACTCTAAATTTCCTCCAGTAAATAGAGTAATAATCTATTTCTGCCTTTCCAAATCAAACTCATACTTCTCCTCACATCCTCTTTATTATTTTGTTCCGTCGTTCCAGCCTCGCTCTCGTTTCCTGCTTCCCTGTCTTTGTGCTTGTATGTTGAACATCTTATTACATCTTGCGCCTCTCCTCTCTCTTCCCTCTGTCCGTCTTGTTTGTTTCCTGTCTATTTCTATCTCGCTCGCTCTCTCTCTCTCTCTCGCCGGCCCCCTCGTCTTCATTTGGCGCCCGTCCTTCCTTCCGCTTCTCCTCTGCACTCACTTTCGCCTCAAATATATTTATGTTTACACATTAAGTCTCTTTTCACCTTTATTTTAAACCCACCTCCCTCACATCTACTCCTCGTTATTAAACTTCCTGTAGATTTCTGTCTAGCGCACGTTGAATTTTTTTGCACTTCCCCGAAAGTGTAAGGCACGGATGAGGCGGCCTCGTTGATGCTCGCCAGCCTTTCTCAAACGACTCTCCAATTCCCGAGAGAGGGCACTGCATTGTTCATGTGTTTGTCTGTGAGTCACCTGCAATATCTCAGACACCATTTACTAGATTTTGACAGTTGCAGGGAAATGATGCATCGCACCTCTAAAATTTCAATTTGCCCAAGGGAGGGAGCCATAATTACAGGTCAGTGAAGGTAACGTGTTCGCTAATTACTGGCCCAAAGGTTTCCCTGCATCATTTATCTGTGAAAACATATTTATTGTTGCCTCATGGTATATCCCCCCTCTTTGCTCTACTTCTCCTGCGTCTTTTCACTTTGCATATTGTCCCTCTTAAATACATCTTTTTTAAGCTCTTCACTCTCATCTCACACGCCTCCTCACTTTTGCTTTCATTCTTGGTCTTACGCTCTCGTTATCTAACATTGTGTTTGCATTTCTCCTCAATCCTCCTCCTCCTCATCCGCCTCCTTCTCAGCTGCTCTTTGTCTCTCGGTTTGGCTTGTGCTGTGGGTATGCAGGCGTACATATTTGTGCGTCTGTGTGTGTGGGTGCGTCTGAGCGCGTGTGCCTTTCTGAATGTCTGTGCACAGTGGCTGCCGGCTATCAGCAAGGCCACTCGCTGAGATGTCGTCTTAATGGTGTTACCTGAACTCCGGTCTCTCAGTGGACACCCTGATCATTGAATACGGCTACGCATAATCAACCACCTCTTTGTTTACCTCTGATAATTAACCACAGTTAATTAAGAACAGCCACTTACCGCTTCATCTCTGTGCTGAAACGCTGGCGTTACTCACTGATTACCTTTGTTTTGCTTTAAAATTGCTCCGCCTAATGATTAACATTGCTTTCTATTGCCTCAGGAAAGTTAGAGGAAAATCAACATTTGCACCGCAGCAGGCAAAAAGGAGACCGTGAACCGACTTGTTCGTCGCAGACAAACTACCGAGGGAAGGATGGTTATGTTATCTTTAGAGTCTGTATTTCATAAGAGGAGGTAGACCTGTGCAATACTAATTACAGGAAACACTTCAGGTCCATTGTTTGCAAAGAAAGAGCTCCTAGGTTCAGAAACAACTCCAGCAGAGGAGCCGCATTGACTAACAATGGAGGACACAAACCGAGGAGGCCAATGAAATGAGACACAGACTGGACGGAGCACTGCTGGACTGCTTGGCAGTTCACACCAGCACCGTTCGCTTATGTAAATAGACGGTGCGGTTGTTGTTTGGGGATGGGAACACGATGACAGTCTGTCATTAAACCTCTCATTTGTATTCACAGAGGCAACGGGACCGAACATCTCTCCTTTAATGGCCACGCTGGAGATCAAGAGGGAGGAAAGTGGCAACGAGCCTCCGCAGAGGACAAGAAGGCAACGCACTGCAAATCTGTTGACATCAGCTCAGGTCATCCAGCTGCACTGGAGGAGCACACGCAGCAGATTAGCCAAGATCTGAACGCGTGTTAAACAAAGTTAAAATCATTAAGCAGTTTAGAAGAACTCCCCTTGACATGACATGAAGATTGTTCTCGTGCAGAGATGGCTATTTTTTATGATTTTCATAGATTTTAGAGGGAAAAAATCGTCCGTGTTTTGATTTTTCTTTTCAGGATCACAGAAAGTGCATCTCCATGACATCATCTAATTACTCTGGTTGAAATGGTTGAAAAAAACAAATTATGGATAGTCAAAGTTCCCATGCCTACATGAAACGGTTCTCCCTATCATTTTCCTATATCTTATTTTCATGCCGCAGAACAGGCTCAGTGCAAATTCTGTCAGGATTTGAGGTGAATAAGGTTGTGTTTATGTGTGTATGTGCGTCTGCGTTCATGTCTATGTGGGCGTGCGAGCCTGCCGAGATCCCTGCGTGTGTATTTGTTTGTGTGTCTGTCTGTCTGTAGAAAAAATATATATATCAGGGCTGAGCTGCAGTTCTGTTCCACTTCATCTTTCTATTTACTCATTCAGTATTTCAGGATGGTATGAAATTAAAGGTCTACTCATTTGGCTCCTGATAGAGTTTTGACATAAATGTCTGCGGCGTGGTGAAAGCTTTTTCCACAACAATTTTCGATTGCAATGCAAATGACAATTATGTTGGCAGTCCCTCTCACCCTCTTATCTTCCCACCGAGCCAGAAAAAACAATTGGACTCTAAAAAATTGATCCACCGGGATGAGCGCTCTTCATGAATACAAAACACATTATTTCGGACGACCTGCTTGACACTGAATAGCACACAATTACCATGTATATGTGCCTTCCTGCAATTGCACAGCAAGATCTGAAAGGGTTTGTCAGTTTGGACAGAAGTTTTAAATGCAGTTTGCATGAACTGTGAATCTATTGCCTGTAATATACAGAGGATTCCTCTTGAGTCTGGATCTTTTGGTGCATCAAGTAAATATTAGAAATAAAGGCTTTATGTAAACTGTTTGACGAAATAGTGTGGGTGTCTCATGGAGGTGATTATTCAAAGATACCCAGCACTGCGTCGGACCTGGGTTAACAGGATGCAAATAGATATTAGTAGTTGCTTTAATCTGCCTGGAGCACCAGATGAGTGGGATGGAAGCGCAGTCTGACAATTAAACTGTCAGATGAATTGTTGATTTGCTATCAACAGTTTACCTGACAGTTTAATTATCTTGTGAAACCGTCAGACTGCGCCGTGACAGCCACAACCTTCTACAATTTCATGTTCTGTCTCTTGTGGCCAAGCTTATCTAGAGGAGGCAAACTTTAAGCTAAAACATAATGGCTCCAGCTAAAGGTTGCACACAGCCTCATATACTGTAAGAAGGCCCAATTTATTTGGTTCTTTTTTTCCTCTGTAAAAGGATACCTTTCAGAGTAAGTCTTACATTCTGGTTACATCAGGAGTGTATCCCATTCCTGCACTGCTTTCATAAATATAGGCCAAATCGCTGCAGAGTTCATCTGATCACATCCCTGAATTTTATCTGTATCCTGAAATAGACTTGTTGTAAACTCTGTGCAATTAGCTGCCTGTGTTTGTTTCGTTTTCTCTTACTTTTCATTTTTGTTGTTTGCTGTGTACCTTTGAAAGCTGTTGTGTTGCTAAGCAGGCACAGCAAATAAAGTGCCATGTCAAGCAGGAGCAGGCTTGAAAACCCCCTCTGGCAGTATGGCTCACTAGGCTGAACAAGCAGCTCCCGGCCCAGATTATCCATGTCAATGGAACAGAAAATGAGACTGAGGATTTGCAACGTATCTGACAGCATGGAGGTTATATGCTTCCAGCTGGAGGTATAACTTTTGTATTTGGCTGTTTAGGTTTTCTTCATGTTCCATGATTTAAAGGTTCAAAATCTCATCACATTCAAAGTAACAGAGGATTTTAATTTTTAAAATGAAGGTATACATATGAGACTCACACACAGGGATAGTGGCCACAATTGTTTGCCTTCATACAAAAGAGCCCTGTGCGATAAAAATGCCAACTTCAGCTCAAGACATCATTGTGCAAACAGAACAAATGTTGTCCCAGCTGTACTCAAGGTGGGGTGGTGCACCTCAATGACAGATAAGGGCTCAGGAAGCAAAACCTTACAGATTGAAAACATTCAACAACGGACAACAGAACTGGAACAACTGTATAGCATCATGCAATAGCATCACAACAAATACAGTGAGCATCAGAGGGCTGATTAAAGAACTGCAATCTTTTCAGGCTGTATCTTGTGATGTTTCCTCTTAGACTGCAGTTTACTATGATGTGTTCATGTTTTTGTTTCTCCTTTAGGGAGAGCAATACGGATGGGATTTACACGCTGCAAATGCAACACGTGGAACTGAAAACATCACAAAATTGAAAATGATCTGCAATTTCTAGAAAAATAAAGGCACTGGCTTTATTGTTTATACCGTTATCATGGTTCATAACTATTTCCAAAGAATGATCTGCTCATACTTCAACTATGGGAAATATGTAGTAGTACAGAAAAGGATATATATATAATCTTGCTAGGCAGAAATGAAATACCTTACAGTGTGATAAGTGCACTGTAAACACACATTCAGCAGGTGCCTGTGGGTGGGATGTTACAAAATCCTTAGATCCAAATTGCAGGAAAATGTTTTGAAAGCTTTTTGGCTCTCCCAGACACACCGCTCATGCTGGAGTGGTGATGGTGTGTACGGCGCGTAAACATACAGTACATACAGACCGGCGGAGCTCGCGTCTCTCGGACAGCGCTCTGATTGGTCACCCCGGGGACGTGGGCGGGACCCGCGTCTGTGGGCGTTTCACAAAACCAGCCTCCACTCGACTTAAGCTTTCATTCACTACGGATTTGTCGAGTTCGCCTGACCTCTCAGCGGGTTTCACTCCTGATCGAAGTCTGTTTGCTTTTGTTTTTCTTTCATTTGCAGCCGCTGCATGCGCGAAGAGTTTTTTTTTTTTATTCCGTGCAGTGTCCAGGTGCGCGGACGAGCTCTTCTCTGTACACTTTTTTTTCTTTTTCTTTTTTTTTTTTTTGCAAAACCCACCTGAGTTGCGTTTCCTCCCTGCACGCCTCCACTCCTCTCCACCATGGATTTGGTTTGGATTGTGGGCTTCGTTGCGAGCGTCTGCGCCTGGTTTGCCTCAGCGGAGCGGCACAGCGTCTACTGGAACAGCACCAACCCAAAGTAAATATGCTGCGTTTATGTTTCTTTTCCCGTGAAAATCCGCGGCTGCTGAGCCCACCCCTGCAGCCACTACTTCATCTATCAATGCATTACACCAGGTTGCTCTGCATCTGCAACATAAGCGAACTTTGTGCGTCGTCAGAGGCGCGGATCACAGCATCATGATCCGCACTGGGACGCGTTTGGGTGCTTGCGGCTCATGCATATTCAGCGAGCTTGTTGTGATGAATTTCTGATGGCTGCTGTTGTCATGATAATGCAAGACAGTTGGGAGCCTCTCTCTCCTTCTTTCTCTCCTCCCCCCTCCATCCCCTCTCTGAGCTCGAACCTGTTATTATGGCGCTGTTTACCTGTAACACTTTGTCTAACTTGTCCACATTCAATCCGTGTTGCAATCTGTGCTGGATTAGTTACATCGGGTCATGTCATCTATTTATCTCTGAGCTAGTTAAACCACTCATAGAAGACAGCTGCTTTTTCCCCCCCAAATGGGTGAATGTTTTGCTAAGAAATGGGAGGGTGATACTTTTATTTTAGTCTGTGGAGCTCAGTCTTTTCATTACAAGACATCATCAGGGATGATCAGTGAACACTACTGAGAACACACTGTCTTTTTTTGCACTCTTTCTGCACACACATCTGCTCTACATTTTTCTCAGTGCTTATTTGAAGTGGCGAAGCAGTGATTTAGTAGTGAGGTTTAATCGCACCTTTTAAACTAAGTCGGTCATGTTTTTTTTCCCCAGTTATTTTGGTACTGTTGTGTCTTCATTCATGAGCTGACATCCTATAGGGGAATATTCCCTGGTGTGGGTTATGTTTTTTGGGGGGCTTTACAGGTCTGACTCACAGCACAATGTGTTGAAATATCTGTTGCAATATCCTCCCATCTGACAGAGAGTCCTAACCTTTGTGTGGAGTGGGAGGTTGCCGTGTCTCCTAAATCAAGAGATATCACATGGGGTTCATGGGGCTGTCAGGGAGACGCAGGGGTGTTCATATTTCAGGTGGTAAGACGAGTAATAATGGTGTGTGACAGAGACAGAGGAGGTAACTTGAGGCCTGCCCGGTAGGTCACGCTGTGGGAGAGAGATGGATTGCTCAGGGAGGAGAAATTGGAGCTCAAATTGTCGGGGTTAGGGGCCATTCGGAATAAGTGGGGGTCAATTAGAATTATGGCTGATGATGGCCAGGGTGAAATGGCTGGGGGTACGAGGAGAGTTAAGTTTACACGCCACAAGCGAACTTTCTACGCGCACCCACACATCAACACACCCTTTTGCACTCTCGGACGGGCAAGCACAAACAGACACTCCCTGGCAGACAATCACTCGATCGCAAACCAGGACACTCAATCACACCAAGCAACGCCATCTGAATCAATCAGTGCTGAGCTCAAACTCTCTCTAGTGTGCAAACACATGTCTTGTCTTGGTTGCAGATGTTCAGATAGTCTCCCACAAGCTTACATTCAAGCGCTGTTTCCGTCCCGTTCTCCCCTGTGGTTTTCAACTACGGCATTTACTGTTCTCAGAAAGGCCGTAATTACAGTGACAAAGCCTTTCACTAAAAAAAAATCAGAATGAAGTCAAAGTCCCCAGATGGAAAGGCGTTCCGTTGCTTCCTCGCTGTGACAGTGATCATTCCTGTATATATACTGGTAATCCACCCTTTTGCACTTGCTATTTTTTTTCCGGATGACTGTGCTAAATCTCTCCCTTTGGCTAGTCTTAATCCTGCATTCGCAGAAAAAGCAGAGTCTCTGAGATGTTTTCATTTGGTGCTTTTCATCATTCCTAGCAATCTGCTCCCTCCCTCCCCTGACCCGTTACTCGATACAATGTGTTGACGGCCGTCTTTTCTCCCATGAGGCATGTTTTTCCCTTTTTTGGACCTCAGATTATTCTTCTGTCCCATTGGTCAGAAAGCTGCTGTTAATCAAATTGATCTCAGATTGATCACTTTGGTCAGTGCAGTATGGGCTCATTTCCTTTTTTCACAGTGTGTTTGTTGAGGGATTTAGCAACACACTCATACATATACATGCACAGTTGCCCTGCTTTCCACTAATTTGTGCGTGTGTGTGTGTGTGCACGCCTTGGGGCCTGCTCACTTCCAAGGTCGTATCTGCCCGCACTTAAACGACTTGGTTATTTCAGCATGAGTGAAATCCACTCCCAATGCTTCATTTCAGCACTTTCTGACCTCTTCACTTGTTCACGTGCATTTGTAACCTTTGTGTGTGATTCATAACAGCTTAATCACCGGCACTGGTCAGTTCCCAGAAAGAGGTTCACCAGTGTGCCCAGTCAGCTCGAGCCCCCGGCATGCCAGTGTGTGTGCGTGTCTTTTGTGAAGGGAGTGTCTGTGCAGAAGCTCGTGCGTGTGTGTGCGCGCACTCGCTTTTACAACATCACCAGATTCGGGTGACTCACGCCCTCCCGTACACATTAACCCGTTCGTCCACACGCACACACATGTGCCACACACTTGTGATCGATGTTTACATCGTCCCAGGAGCCCTCTGGACTTTACCAACGTGAGACAACAATCTGTCCATTCACTGCGTCTTCCTCCCTCCTTCCCCCTGCTGACAGTGCATGAGTAGACCACCACCTCCACCGCCCACCCCTCCTCCACCTCCTCCTGCTTTGTACCTGTCTCTCCCTCTCTCCAGCACCTCCCTCCCCCTCTTCTTGGCCAGGTTCCCTTTTCAACTTGGTTCTGTGGTCTCCACTTCTCCTCTCTCCAGAGCCTGTTAACTGTTTCGTGGCCCCCCTCGCGCACATCTGTTGGATCCGCTGTTTATTTTAACATCATCACCGTCACCTTTTTTCTGTTATGTTATGTTATGAGAGCACATTTTTTGAGCTAATCCGCTCAAACGCTGAAGTCTCTGTTTAGCTGTGTCTGTCTAATGAGCTCCTTTGATTTTGGTGAAACCACAAAAAAAACGCTTCCAGATCGTTGGAGCTGGCGCAGTGGTTTAAGTCTTAATTGAATCTGCTTTTTGTGCCGCGCTGGCTCAAATGAGGGAGTTAATTTAAGGTATGTTTCACCCACACTAAGTTTTTTTTTTTGTTACTTATCCAGTCAATATGGGTGTTTTGTGATGCCTCCCATACAAATTGGGGAATGGTCTTCACGGTGAGCCACAGAAAGAGAATGGTAACTGGTGTGACTGATTGGGGGTCAGAGTTCGCTATGTGATGAAGTGGCACGGCCTCTATCAATCTGTCAGTCATTCTGTCACGCCGGTGGTCCCTGAATACTGGCTGCCACTCAGGCCAGCCCTTCTTCACACCACCACAGCTCTGCCTCTGGGAAACTCTCATTCTTCCCCCTCCTGTCTTTTTCGGTCCCCTTCGCTCCTTCACCAGCTTTTATCTCAACTTTACAAGCTGTCCCTTTTCAGTCTATTATTTCCTCCAACTCCAACCCTGGCTCACGGAGAAGGGGGAAGGAGGGAAGCATGCTAAGAGGTGTGGAATTTTTTTATCGTTCTTGGCACCCATGGCAATCCGTCACAAGGCACTTTGCCCTTTCCTTCATGCTTTTTTTTTCTCCCCCCTCCGCTCTTTCCCTTAAAGCTTCCTTCTTCTACCTCCTCATGAAAAGCCACTCCAGTCTTCCCAGCAAACCTGTTTCTTCCCCCTCCCTCTCTTCCTGGCCTTTTCACTTGTCTGTCTATGTGTGCTTCTCCAACTCTTGAGTGTCTTGCTGAAGCAGTCGAAAGTGGTCAAGCCAGTCTGAGAACTCAAAACCATGAAAGGACAGGAATTAAATGAAGGGAGGGAGAAAAAAAAACGTACGCGTAGGAGAAGGTTAACCCGTGCGTTTGTCTTCCACGCATGTTCGTGCAGAAATGCCGGAGAGATGAGAGATGAGACTGCGTCATCAAGTCGGTGTGTGCGATTAGACGAACACAATAGATAAGGGATTTCTGCCTTTTCCAAGTAATCTGAGCCGCGGCTACTTTCCTCGAAAAAACACCCAGGTTTCCCTCTTCCACTTCCTAATCCAGCCTTTACTCTAAACCCCCACTCCCTCTGGGGCGACCTTCTCCTCAGTAAAATCTCCATCTCTTTTTCGCATTGTCTGTCCCCTCCCATCACCCTTAATCTGGCCTTGTAATCTGTCTGGTGAATTCAATCTGGGGAAAATACTCAGGAGATTGTCAAACGGATGGTAATCGCCTCTCATAGGCTCAATGATCACTGACGCCTGTCTTTACAGCTTGTAATCGTCTATAAGAAGACTTTGCTTGAGTGACCATATTGACGAGTGTGTTTTTTTTTTCCTCCAAAAGCTGATTTCCTTCCTGTTCAATATTCCCACTCAGTCTTGCAGTGTCGGAGGCAGGAGGGCTTGTTTTATTGACTGCGCCAGATAGAGAATCAGGCCAAAGGTTTTAGCTTCCCGCGGGTGTGTTGTCAGTGTTACCTAAGTCTGCACGCTGTCTGCTGCGCGTTTCCCTATGAAGTGCTGCACTTCCTGGCTAAGTCTTTTCCCGGGAAAACAGCGTATCCTGTCTGCACAATAAACAATACAGTTCTCACACACCAACACACGCAAGACTGCAAAAGTCTGGACTCAGGAGTTGATTGACTTTCCCAGGCTCGTAAAAAAATGGATGTGTTTTTAAAGTCGAGAATAAGTAGATTAGCAGTGATTAATAGTGATTAATTGTTGTTATAAGTGATCTGCTCAACCGTCGAGCCCTTAGGATGATTTGGGATCCGCCCCCCCGCCTTCCCTGCTGTCAAATCTCTGTCTGTCTCTATTTGGGATTCTCCTCTGATCAGTGGCGCCCTGGTCAACCCCGCCAATGTTTCCCTCCCCCTCCACTGCCCATCCTCGTGCCTCTTCCTTATCTTCGCCGCAGACTTCCCTTGTTCCTTCCCGCTCTGATCCTTCTCTCCATGCTGGTTTACACTCTTCAATCCCACACGAAGACTCCATTTATGATTGTGCACTTTCTCTTTTGTGTGTGTGTGTGTGTGTGTGAGTGAGAGATACAGAGAGTTTGTGTTTGTCCTCCAGACTTGTTTGTTAAGTCTTGGTGACAGTCAGTGCACCAACAGTGTATATGTGTTTGGATGAGAAAGAATTACCCTGAAAGAGTCAGATATTATCTCTGAAAATGAACCATTGTGTTTGTTCTGTTGTGTAAATAAGAGTCATTGTGTGACTTTTGTTTTTCTCTTGCCTTTTTTCCCTCTTGTTTGTTGGATGTCTGGGTTGGTGTGTAAACATGTCCTCACACAAAGGCTACCACCCCCTAGAGGACAGTCGTATTATTACCATTATTACTATTGGGTGACTACAAGGAAGGACTGCTACTACAACATTTTTAAAAATCTATGTAATAACTGTGGCCACATATTGTAAGCTCCGCAAGGAATTCATTAAGCCACAAGCTCAGAGCATACAGAAGAAGGAAAAACACTGAGCATGAAAGTTTTACCACGTGGAAATCAATCGAGCAAAATTGATTTTCTTGTACAGATATTTGCCTCCTGAGAAATGTGTTGTCAGTGGTGACCTTTCCTTTCTGGCCCTTATAAGATACAAATGGCTCAGGGGACAATGTAGGACAGTTGGAAAGAGCATATGTATTCATCTAAGCCTCCTTAGTGCGGTGGACTCAGCCAATTATTTCTCTGCTGGACTCTCGGCTTTGCTGCTTTGCTGGGTGGCAAAAGGAACTCTGCTAGTTGAGCCAGGAACGCTGGCAGAATGACCAACGATCCGGACAGACAAAGGTTGAATGACGGACGGGAGAAAGCTGATTGAGACAGATGACAAAAAGTCACACGGTGCAAAGAACGAGGGCTGGAATATTATGTTAAGAGGAGACAGCGCAAAAGAGTCGGACCATATTTGTTTCTATGGCGACCCGTGCATACCCACGCCTCATTGTGCGTTGCTCTGCAAACGGTGGGTCAAAAAGTTGCATATTTGGAATACCACCAGGACAGGTTGTGATTGGTTCAGCAAATCCGGGGGTGGGGGGAGGGACAGAGTTGACATGAGGATCTGGTTTGCTTATTGAGCGATGAAAGACGGACAGGGAGTGGGAGGGGACGGCCGACGTTGATGGATGCATACGCAGACGGATGAAACAAAAGAAGAGTTTGAGCAATAACGTTAAACCGTCCCGCTTAACTACGCCGCTGCATCTCAGTGAGGCTTCACCTCCCTCGTGGAGTGGCATAGCTTTCACAAATATATCTTGAAAGAAACAGCTCCCTTGTGGCCAGTGTCTTTCAGTATTCTGTTAACACCTCTCACTTTCCCCTTGGCAACCACAGACGCACACACATGCATAGTCAGTGTGTCTCTTTTTGAACTCCAAAACACCAATGTAAAGGGGTAATACCCCTTCTCTGTGTGAGAACAATAGGGGTGGGGGGAAAAAAGCTCCACCCTGCCCACCCTTACCCCGTACTCTGTCCCCAGCCCTCGGCCCCTGCTCTGGGCCTCGCTGTCCACTCTAAGCCCCTGTATTAAGCAGGGTCTGGTGCTGATGAATGGACCCGAGCTCAGCCCCTGCTCCACCCAATAATCCAGGCTTGGACGAGCCGATTAGGTGGTCCTCGCATTCCGGTTCACTCATCTGTGACGTAGAGCAGCCACCTTTTGCCGTGTGTGATGCCCGGGAGGAAAATAATCATATCCGTGTGGTAAAGGTGACTGTAAGGGCCTCTGAGAGATGGAGCAGGTTAACTAGACTGGAGCTCCTGTTTTTACAGATGCTGCGTTCATAAACGTGCAGTTTGTCCTGCGGTGGCCTTAACGGACCTTTTTTTAAAATAGATCCGAATCGTTCTTCAAAGACAGCGATTCCCGTGATAGCACCAGGCTACAGAATTTCAAAATGCACAAGGGCTCCTCTCTTGCTGACTTTTTGTGTATGAAATTCTCCGGCGCTGACTTGGCGATTGTCCGACCTTTGATCCACATTGCGGCCCCTCCGCCTCAGAGGTCCGGCATTCCACAGGGCGATAGAGTGCAGAGATGTGAGGGTGATGGATGGATGAAAGGAGGGGGTAGAGGTGGAGAAGAAAGCAAAACGCTGGCCAGAGAGATTAAAGAAGAGAGATTAGACTCCTGCTCCTGAAGAGGCTCCAATAAATCAGGAATTCCTTCTTGGGAGAGGAGGACGAGTGGCCGGGAACAGCCTGTAGTCTATTTTTCACCAGACCGCGCGCTCGCATATACGCGCATTTGACCACCTGACATCCCCTCAAACGCTATCATCACCGCTCATTATTGGCATGCATTATCCACCTTATCACAACTGAAACACACTCCCAGATTCCTCAGAGCGCAGCAGACGCAACACACACACAAACACACACTCCCAACGCCAACAAACACACGTTTGAGTATCTCTGGCTCCCGTACACAGTCCTCGTCACATAGCTGCCACTGCTCCACAAATCATCTTTAAGTAGAGAATACAACAACTCCCACACGCTGTTACTTCTGCTGCAGCTCCGAGCGTCACTGCCATTAGAAGAGAGAACACTAGAATAAACAATAGGAATAGATGAAGACAGCCTATCGACACAGAGAGGGAGACGATCTGGAAGAGGGGAAATAACAAGGGACTCACGCTGGGGGGAGAGAGGGAGGACTTTGTCTGCTAAAGTGAAGGTGGCACGATTTGACTCTGTTAGCTAAACCTTTTCACACCGAGGCCCCGGCTCCCTTTGAAGCGCGTTACTCCGATCAGTTAATTAAGCTGATGATGTGGAACGTTTCAATGGCGAGGCGTTAGTGGGGGAACAAAAGGCAGCGGGATAATTAAAACTATTTGCCATTAATAAAAGGAGCTAGCCAGCCTCCCCGGGTGCGTATTCAGCCGCTGCTCTCTCCACTAAGTGAGGTATTCCATCAGCGGCGGCGCATCGTGAATAGAGACACTGTATGAAGCAGCGGCGTTGATAAAGCAACTGTAGCACTCGCCTGGATGCTCTTGCTGGGAGAAACTTCAAAAGCCATTTCCAACTCAAGCCCTTTGACCCCCCCTGCCCACGCCTATTCATGCCCTCTGTCTCCCCCCCCCCCCCAACTCGCAGCCTGAAGGGGCTGGGAAGTGGGGAGCGGGAGGGCATAATTACCCCCCTCCAGGGCAACTTTAATACCCTTTTTTGTGTTTTAATTGCGCCCCCCTTCGACCCCCTTTTGCCGAACACATTGGGAACATACCACAACCGGTTTGTAATCGGGGGCTCGGAGTGAAAGGCGGAGGGGGGGGGGTTTGCTGGGGTTGGGTGTAGGGAGTTTGTTTGTGTGTGTTTTCGGTGTTTGCAGGGAGATGATAACTCTGTCAGGCAAAAGCAGACAACAGTGTTTGTTCAATAGTGTTATCGATTCGACTGGAATTGAAAGTGGCAGGGGGAAAAAACACTTTAGCGCCAATCTGGTAAACAGAGCGTGGCAGGCAAACTGCAGATAAGCACTAAGCTGTCTGGACCATGGCAAAATGATAATTATTGCCCACCCACCCCCCCTTCTTTCCCCAAAAGTTGGCTGGGGCGCACTATTATCAGCACAGTTAGATGGAAGTTTCATCAGTATACTAAAAAGGTACTTGTTTTCTAACGGCCCCTTGTTGCTGTTGTAATGGTGTTGCCAGCTAATCTCGTCATCAGTATTGAGGGAATGCAGTCAGGCGGAGAGGGGTAACGGGAAAGGGGGGGATGTGGGGAGCCAGAAGGGGAGCAAGAGTCAGGGCCTGGTCTTTGGAGCCACAGCGTCTGTGCTTTTACCAGGGGGTACCAGAGAGACCCCCGGCCACAAACAACAACACCAGCTAACGAGCGACGGGGGCCTGTGTGTGTGCACTTTGATCGTTAGTCACACATATGGACCCTGTCACACGAAACACAAACTCCCCAAATGCTGCTTGTTACACATAAGAGTGTTTTTTTTTGTTATGAGAAAACAACAGGACTCAAAAACAAAATCTACTCCAGAAAAGAAACGCCCTCAGTGATGAGGCCTTTTTTTTCATGATAAAGGTGTCCGGTTAGCACCCTGCAGGCTTTTGAGGACTCATAACTCTTTGAGATCTGTAGCTCTGATTAAATAGCAGCCGGTAACTGAACTCACGCCGGCTTGCTGCCTCCTTTTTTATGAGTTGCTGAAAGCCCGATGAGCCATCCATGTATTCATTGCAAAAGCAACAAAACCTTATATTAGACACACATTCCCCTTGTGTGTTGTGAAAATATTTAAGTCTGTCAAATTTCATCCATTCTCAGGGAACCCACGGTGATCCAGAACAGCAGGAGACGGTAAACTGATAGGCATCGCTTGGGAGCTCAGTAACGGGGGGGAGGTGGTGCGTGCGTGTGGGTTCGGTGGGTGAAAACAGTAGGTAGCTACTGCTTTAGGTTGTTGATAGATGGGAATTACTGGGAAGTGTGTGTGAATTTGTGTGTGCTGCTGGCGGCCGGCTACCGCTCCGGGCTGGTGATAGATGGCTTTGGCTGTGAAGAGAGCATTAGCTGTGAGCCGCCCCTGGAGCAGTCACTCAGTCAGGGGGAAGGGGACAAAGCTGAAATACCTTTAGTGACAATTCCCCAGAGATAAACTCATAATATCGGTGAAAGAAAATCCAGGAGTGGGGAGGAATCACGGATAGTTGAGATAAGGCCAATTTAAACAGCCTCAGAGTGCGCTAAATTGTTATTTAACTCGTCTAAAGTGTCTGTCATAATTGAATTGTGTTTGTGGGGACATTTGAAGCGGGCGAAAAAGTTTTCCGCAAATGCTCATTGACCTGGGTCCAAGAGGAGTGGGAGGAGGTTTAGTTTACTTAAAGACCATCGTAAAGAGGGTGGAGGAGTAAAGGGAGGGATGCAGGGAGGAATGGGAGGGAGGCAGACAGTCTGACTGTCTCTCTATGTTTGTAATGAGAGGGAGTGTGGTGGGAGACCGTTACAGGCCGTCACCAGACTCGTGTTGTATGTGTCTGCCTGTCTCCCCGACCCTAATGAATGGGTTAAAACACATGGGACCTTTATTTTTAACCCCCGTCCATATCTTAAATAAACTCAGGTGTGTCTCTGCTTCCTCTTTAAGGTGAAATTCGTCATCGTGCATTCTGCCCCTTCGCCGGTGTGTTCAGCGCAGCCCTGCAGATGTCAATACTCATCTCCTGTCTTGACGGGCTAACTGACTGCTAATGTTTCCCTGTAAACATCATTCAGCTCCTCAGGGACGCGGGATCGATGTGCACTCATTGCTAACTTGCAGCGGCGAAGCATGCAGCAGCGGCTACGCTCGCCGCACGTTCATCCATATTTATGCGCGCGTTCTCTGCAGATCACTCTTCCCCCTTATTGTTTTCTCCCCCTTCATTCCCCTCCAACACACATCCTCACTCACAAACCCTCTCTGTTTCTCCCACTCTCTATCTCTCATTCCCAGGCCTCTTAGTCTTTCCTCTGATTTCCCTGTTGTACACTGGCGTGCAGCCGATCAATATATAATCACAGGTTTTGAGGCTTATATTTATTACCGCTCCGATGCTATAACCACGGTTATCAGTCTCCTGCCACTTGCATAACCGTCCTCCTCTGCCTCCTCTCTGCAGGTTTCTGTGGGACGACTATGCTGTGGAGGTGAAGCTCAATGACTACCTGGACATCGTCTGCCCCCATTACCCGCAGGGTGAGGTGCCGTCGCTGGATGCCGAGCGATACGTGCTCTACATGGTGGAGCGCGAGGACTACGAGTCCTGCAAGCCCCAGTCATACGATCAGATGCGCTGGGAGTGCGGCCATCCGTTTGCTCCTCACGCCCCCGAGAAGTTCTCAGAAAAGTTCCAGCGTTTCACTCCGTTCACTCTGGGAAAGGAGTTCCGCCAAGGAGAAAGCTACTATTATATCTGTAAGTATCACTGCAGCTGTCTCTCACATTTGTCACTGCGGTTGCCACTTAGTGCCGTCTTTGCCAAGAGTCTGAAGCCACGCTAACGGCTCTGTGAGGCAACGTTAACATGCAAATGTTTCCCTTGTTCAACATCTTAGTTGATGTCCGCGTGCTAAATAACAGTGTGTCGGATTTCATTGGAATCAATCAAGTAGTAGAGGCATTTGACTCGCAACCACAATGATTGTACTCGAGATACTAGAGTCATTAGGATCAATCATATGGGAAACATGAATGTTAATTTAATATTTCATAGCAATCCATCAATTTGTTCAGTAATTTGAGGGTGATGCTGACTGACCTGTCATCACCAAATCTCTGCCTTAATAAGGAAGTTCTGCAGTTTGGTTTTGTTTTTCTGCTACCAGTGATATGCTGGAGCTCAGACAAAAACGGGGGTGTAGGCTCAGTTTGCCAGGTTTATGCAATACTTACCCTGCTAGAATGGAACCGCAAAGAGCAGGCAGTGTTGTCACCCTGACCATGGCTGTAATTAGATAAACTCCAGGACAAGACACACTTCGCCTGGTCACAGATGGCGTCCTAAAGCTTTGTCCCCGGGTCTGTCTGCTGCCAAGTGTTTGTGTGTGTCTATGTGTGTGTATGTGTGTGTGGGTGCATGCATGAAGGTGAATTAAGGGGCCAGTGGAGGATAAGTGCATTAGTTCGGATGTTAACGCTTGTGTTGTTCCTTCCCGACAGCCAAACCTTTGCACCACCACGGACAGGAGTGCCTCAGGCTCAGGGTGGACGTCGTAGCCGCTGATGGTGCGTTTAACAGCCCTCCCACACTCACCTCTTGAGGCTACTGCACGTCCCGAGCAGAGTAATTGATGGCCTTTTTTCTTTTTCTTCTTTAGGCTCTCAAGAGGCCAGAGTGGCTAAAGGAGGCACAGGTGGGGCTGCAGTTGGAGCTGAGGGTGGGGCTCACAACCCGTCCAACAGACTGCCTGCAGGTATGTTGACCAACCCTGTGTCCTTTCTAATTATCCCTGACCTTAAAACAATCCAGCCACATTCAGGATTAGGTAAGGGTGTAAATATGCGGTACTAATGTGTCTTCTTTATCTCCGATCTTCAAGCAGACGACCCAGTTGTAATCCTGCCAGACGTCCAGAAGAGCGTACGGACGAACTCTGCAGTGGTGGCGACATCCCTCTCAATCCTCTCATTGCTAGTTCCATTTTCATTACTGCTATTGTTGCACTGAGAGCACATGAAAGGACTGCTGTTGGCAGACATTTTTTTTTCAGGGACTACAATGAAGACAGTCCGTGGGGGATGAAACCACTGACTCAAAAAGACAGTTTTCCAAGCCCAGTGCTGGCCACAGGGAGAGACTTTTGAAGCTTGTAAAGTACAGATGGACTCACTCGCACTACACGTGCTGAGTAACTCTGAGCGTTCGAGACGAAGTATGTGTGCTTTGTCTTATTTTTCAAAAGGTGACAGTATTTTTTTCCCGGAAAGACAGAGTTTTCCTTGATTTGTATTTTCTAGGGCTCTCTCCAAAAAAAAAAAAAAAAACACGAACCTCTTTGGATGATAACCCTAGAAGAACCTATGAAGAAGTCGGAGAGGAACCTAAAGTGGCCGAAGAACAATCAAGAGCAAGGACACCAACTCTGTTTGAATAATATACATTAACATGGAACAAATGGAATAAATCCACATTTAATGGAAAAGTAATCTCATACCTTTTGAGCCAAAGATCAGTCATCTATCCAACTTGTACACTATTCCACCGTTGAGTATTGTGTACTATCTGTTGTATTGTTATTGTAATGGTATTGAGTGGCATTGATGTCCCAAGTGATTACTTTCTCTTAATGTAGCATTGGCAGACATGGGGGGGGGCTGTTCTCATGACTACCGTTCTTTTGCAGACTCGACCATGTGCTTGTATACTGTAGCACTAAAACTGCACAGTACAGACACACAAACTCACACTCCACGACGGTCTTACACGCACACACTGACGGCGGAGGACACGACATGACAAGTGAAAACACATTTCATTGACCTGTGTTATATGTACATTCTGTGAAGATAATTTATAACATTTGCAGCTGAGAAGTTTTACTGTATATACCATGTGCTCACATAAAAGAAATGTTTACCGTTGGCAAAGGAGAGCGCTTTCTCTCTCTCTCTCTCCTGGTAGAGTTAGTACGTGTGTGAAAGGGGAAAAATGTGTGAGTCCATGTGGGAGTAAGGAAATGTGCGATTGATTGATTGAAAGAGTGATGAGACTAGATTTTTTTTTTTTTCTGCCAAAAGCGAACACTGAGACGTTGTGTGTATTGCAGAGAGGCTGGACTTCTCTGTTTGTTGGATCTTGCCCCTGTGTTGGTTAAACTGTCTGACATGAAGAGCTGTTATCAGATCTTTATTACTGCAGGACCCAACCCTGTGCTCCATGGTGCTTTTCTTCATGTTTTTCAAACCCAGTCGGGAAAAAAAGACAAGCATATACTCCTTAACGCAAAGTGAGGTAATCAGCTGTTTAGACTTATAATTACTTTTGGATGATTTGAAATAGTTATAGTCACCACTTTCGCAACAGACAAGACACGGCATCAAACCGAGTTGCCAAGCACATCTGCACCTGACAGGCTGGCTCGATCAACAAAGCACAACAGTGTATGACTACCATTGAAGTCAGTCTTTTTTATCTGAATTCTTGTTACCTGATTTTGTATATGTGTAAGTAAGAGAGGTGTATAATATGTATATGTATGTATATGTGTATATATATATATATATATGTATGTACATATATATAATATATATATATATATATGTATATATGTATACATATATACACACATAGAAGATTATATAAAAGACCTGTTTGATAAATATGCTAAATGTGAAAATTTCATGTGAAATAAAAAAGATATTTTTGGAAAACCAGAACAGCCTTCTTGTGATTATTATTTTGTACCTGCAATGGCATTAAATCGATACGTTCTGGCAGCTGGGTCATTGGCCAGGTATGTGTACTCATACAAGGAATTTGACTCCAGTTTTTACAGTACTCAGTTCAATTCTCAAGAGGTCAAGAAAATATAAATAAATAAATAAACATAACTTAAAGTGTGACTATGGGGCACAATTGTGGTGAACTCAGAGAAAATGTTACTTCACACAGAAAATTTCTGTCACTAAATGGCTCATGGTTCTCAGAGGATTCATCCCTAATGAGTTAAGTGACATTTTTCATCATTCTTTGTGACTTTCTCTCTATTGCTATGTGGTTTTGAAAAAAAATGTCTCAAAAACTAATGAATGTATTGTCACTTGGGTTGGTACACAAATGTGAATCTCAGAATGAATTGTAATAAGTTGAACAATGACTTTTCATCCAAATGTTAGCAGGCTACCACACTAAACATTATACCTACTAAACATTACGTTAACATGGCCAATGTGTTGCTATGGTAGCTTTGGCATTTGTGCACATAAATACAGCTTCACAGCCACAAGTATGGCTTTACTCTTAGTCTTGTTTACATATGATACTGGGTAAAGGTTCAGTCATCTACCCTAAGAAGGAATCAACAATCTGGTTTTCACGGCATCATCTTAAATGAAAGATCATTTTCTCTGAGAACTAAGGTGATTTTGGTGCTAAAAAGCTTTCAGGAAACCCAGCCCATTTCTCCTTTTGATCACACCCGAGAGATCTCCACAGAAGGAGGCGATAGGACAGATAATGACTCACACGCACTAATGTGGCAGGAGCAGAATAGAATCAAGGCCAAGGTGGCCACAGACGGGAAAGAACCGCAACAGAGAGATAAAGGAAGAACCAGGTGGGAGCTATGTTTATCATCACCATTAGGTCGCCTTTTGGCATTGAGACTAAATGCACAGGTGTGATCTTTCTCCTCTCTTTATCTCAACCTTCTGGTGAGCCTCCACCCCGAGCTATGACACCCCCCTCCCAACAGACACACACCTCCTCCCTTGTCCAACCATGATACTTTGCTCCTCTGACTTGCATGACAAGCCATTGTTCTCATTTCTCCTTCTCCTGTCTCTCTCTTCCCAGGGGAGCTTTACGGCCGTGACAGTAAAAACAGCTGTAGCACCAAAAACTGGTGCCACTGCCTCACAACTCCCCAATGTTTTCAAAGGGATGGTCATAAATTAGGGCTGGCGGACGGGCCCCTTAACCGCCCGACCCCTAGAAGAGGCTCCACTGAGTAGTAACTCGTCAGGACGAGACAATTCTTTTTATTTACACACTCATTTGGAGTACCAGCTTGAGTAAATGTGAACAGCAAGTGTGAAACTTTTAACGCTGTAGTAAATGTTAAGTGCAGGCAGGAGATAAGCGGAACAAATATGGAGCACAGAAAGCTAGAGCATCCTGATGGCAGTGATTTTACAGGCCACTTGCACAAGATTTTGAAGCCCTAATTCAATGATAAGACGCATTACAAGCAGTGGCAAGGACAGCATGAGTATTGAGGATATATGATCAAAGAAGATGGACGCTGCTTCAAACAAACAGCACCGTTATTTAATCTTGTCCCTGTTTGTTCTGTTTCTCATATATAGCCTTAATATGCGAGCCACAGAGCTAGGAATCCTTTTTTTCACAAGGTACATGACAAGCAATCTTTTAAAATCCTAAAAGGTTGTTTTTCAACAATGACAGCTCTTCTGAAGGTATCCTCAAAGACTCTTAATGGAAAATAAATGTCATCTGCATGATGAAAAAGTGTTTTTATCCCATTTCCAGAGTTCACACTATTTTCACCGATAGCCAGAAATGACATTTCTCCTCATTTTGAACAATACAAAAACACATTATTTTGTCTAAAAAATTAATTAACATAGTGTATCAATATAATGGATATTGATAACTGTAACTATTTCACAATTTGAGCATCAGCAGTGTTCATCCCAACTACTTTTGTTTGGATTCAACAGTCACCCAACTTGAGAAATGAGTAAAATTATTGTCTATCGTGTAGCAGCCAGAGTGTGTATTTATTCAGATGGTTAAATGGCTTTAATGCTTCTCATAATTCCCTCAGAACAGCAGACAATGTTGCAAATGGGTTTTTATACATCTGTGAGGGACTGCAGTCATCGCCGCAAGTTTTCAGTGTCCCTCCATACGTACGTCTGTCCAATTCTTCTGAACACAATATCTCAGAAGGAGAACGGCCTCAAATTTGGCATAAGCGTCCAAAAGGGAAAGGATGAAATAAATAGACTTTGGTGATCAAAGGTCAAAAGTTCACTGTGACCTTTCAAAGCACATTTTCTACCATAATTCTGATTAGGACTTTTCACACAAATTCCTCTTAAAAATCTTTCATTGTCTTCATGAGTTTGGACAGACAGGGATGTAAACTGCAACTAGACTGGTTGGTGTAAGCATACAACTGTGTGGAAGTATTTCCAGTTTAGGTTAGGCAATGTTGTTGGTCTACCCCTTTGGTCCAGTCTGTCTCACCAACTATTGAAACATACTGCCTTCAGTAATCCTCTAATTCATCATATAGTGCCATCAGAGGGTCAAAAGCAGATTAAAACGATCACTTTTACTGTGAAATATCTAGTGGCTGGTTAGTGCCAGAAAGAGACATTCATGATCCAAGGATGAATCCTAATGATAGGGTGATCCCCTGCATACACTCTGGCAGCACTATGCCGTTGCTTCCACTGAAATTTCTGAAATGATTACTATGAAAAAACATCACAAACATTAGACGGGATATTAGCGTTCCAATATTATAACATCAAGCTTAAAGCACCACTGTGCCTGAACACAACCTCGCCGACTCTTATTCATGTTCAAAGATCAGACAGTATTAATGTTTCATATGAAAAACTAACACTGAGCTCTGTGACTCCAGTGCAATGACAATACATGTGAGGCACACGCTGGGGCTAGATTAAATCAAACATTTCCCGACAAGCAGAAAAACAAGGCAGTTATCAATTTATTAGCCGTGAGAGTTTAACAGAGCGAGAGATGAGCCAGCAGTGTGTGGCGCTAAAAACTAAGGGGGGTTGGGGGGGGTGGGCATGACACGCAGCAAGGAAACTTCAGAATTCAGGGTGGGTTTGGCACGGCCAGCTGGTCTATCTCTGCATCTCCGGACTGAGTCAGGCCTCACTATCAGCGGGACACATGACGACCGGTCCCTGTCTGCCTGCTAGCGTATGTTACAGCCAGAAGAAGAGCCAGGAGTATCTTCCTTAAAGGGCCTCTGGGAGGTTACCTAATGTTATTGTAGCTATTCGTAGCGTTTATAACCTTCCATGCTGCACTAGAATGGGAACCCAGTGTCCTGTAAATATCAAAGCAGATGTTTATGAGCAGCGAAAGAACAATGGGCTGACCAATGAGTGACTTTTTTACCCCCGTTCTCATCATTTTTATGCAGTGATGATGCACTATATGTTGGGATTTTATGACGTTTTAATGTAGCGGCACGTTTAAAAGCTCTTTCATTCCATCGAGTCCTACTTTAGTGCCTGTAAAAGCTTTAGATGACAGTGCGGTCAGACAGAGCTGATGGGAAGGAAACACCTTGAATGTATTATAGAATCAGTGGGATCCTCTCGGCCAATCGGGGAACATGTTGGTCCGCTGCCATCGCCGGCGGTCGGGGTGTGGTCTCCTCTTCCCGAAAAAGTCCTGTCACACACGACTGCCAATGTCATCTGTCTCGTTCCAGCTCATGCTTTGGTTTCCTGTCTGTGTCACGTCCCCCCCCCCTTTTTTTTTGTATTCATCCTCACTTCCACACTTCCTTTGTTCTGCACCTTTAACACACTCACTCTTCTCTTTATCTCCTGTTTTGATTCATCCTCAAGTAAGCCTCTCATCCCACCATTACTGCCGCTCACCCTTTTCTGTATCTGTATCAAATCTCCATCCCTCTCAGCTCTGGGCCTCGATTACCAACCCCATGTCTCTTTCTGTCCGTCTCTGGATGGTTTTGAGGTTTTGCTGTGAAATGTGTGGGTGGGGAAGAAAAAGAGTCTTTTCTGTGCAGAAAAATGATAACCTATCATTTTTCAGTCTTGGTTCTCAGCCTGTCGAGATGGATTTGCTCCCAGCAGTGTCACAGAGTGTCTCTAGAAATGTTTTTTTATAGTGTCTGGAGGTCTCAGTGGGGCCACACTGCGGGCACAACCCCGTGGCATGTCCCTCTCACTGTCTCTATCCCAATTACAGTGTCCTCCTGGTTTCCACCTCCTCTCCCAATTTACTTGACGCTGCTCACCTTGCCACTTTGGAGCAGGAGGTGAGGAACATTCTGTGCGTGTTTTGCCATCTTTTTCAGCCTCCCTCGCTGTCAGAGTGCTGCGCCGGCAAAGACAGACAGAGCAGTTACGAAAAGCTCTGCGAGCGGCTCTTGTACCCAAAAACTCGAAGGAGGGAGAAAAAAAAAAAACACATGCTCAAAAACCGAAGCAAGAGCATTTTGGAGTTAACACTTAGACATGCGACGTCACTGAGATATTTTAGATGACACACGAACAAGCGAACAGAACTTTCCACTTTGTGATACAAGAGTGGATAAATAATTTAGATAATTCCTTCAAACCTGCGTCACATTTCAAAAACTGATTCTTGAATTTGCTTTTATATTATTTCAGGTAAGTGAATGGTATAAGATGACAATGTCTGATTTCCGCAGCTACATAAGAAAGCTCGC
The DNA here is from genome assembly GCA_028564955.1 of Terapon puta. NCBI lineage: Eukaryota > Metazoa > Chordata > Actinopteri > Centrarchiformes > Terapontidae > Terapon > Terapon puta. Next base: position 13,964,305 of record JAOXYL010000048.1, read on the forward strand.
TATTGCCAAGGGAGAAGTAAGAATACATGAACAGTTATGCATGATGAAGATGAAAATACACAATGCGGATTACTGTGCAATCATTATTATGGATTTTGACGGCAGCAGTGATGCTCGTCGTCGCATGTTCGATGCAAATGAAGTGCACTGAGATTTAAAACAAAAGGGTGAAAAAAGCTGCAATGTTTGACATCAATTCCGATGAGACAGATTTCGTCTGTGCATTACACTTACTTACATTTGCTATCATGTAAAGATCATCTAAAGGCTATGTCTGGGATGAAGCTTATGTACACTGCATGTTGAAATAAGGGATTAAAAGGGAATATGCACAGAAATGATTACACAGTTCATACAGACACGCAGTGTATGTCTGGCCTAATCTGATTTATGCTTTTGTCTGATAGCTTGCAGAAAAATAACGAAACAGATGGACCGCTTCAAAGTTAGATTTGGGAGAGAGCGACGACAAAGAAAAAGTGATTAACTAGTTCACATGTGGCTACGAGTAAGGACATAACTGCCTACCAAGGGAAGCCTTTGGTGTAATTGCCAAAGAAGAAGATTTTCTGGTAAATAACAGGTTGCCTTTCATCCAGTCTGCTCTTGCAACAGCTTGCAGACATTCATGGGGGGTGACGTTGCAAGGCATGATGGGGCTGCAGCCAAGCGGCACAACAGGCAGAGTTTGCACACAGAGAACTGTAGACTTCTTTTCTTTTTTTGCATTTGTTCTGAAGTTATGGGAGCTTTTGAAAGCCTATAATGATGCCTTTGGCCAGGCTATGCTTTGTTTATGCACAGCAGGGACTCACTGAAAATGAACAGCATTTTCAAGCTCGCAAAAAAAAAAAAAAAAGAAAATGTACTTGCCAACATCAGATCACTTTAGAACGACATACTTAGCTTACATTTCCTGCATTTTCTGATTGGAACAAACATTTCTGAGGGAAGAATCTGTTGGATAATGTGCTTTTCGTGTTGTTAACTACAAAATTGAACAAAAGAGATCTGTCTCTTCGCACAGAGGGAGGCATTGAGAAATCGATATAAAACCCCCAGGCCATGTGGGTTATGCTTGGAGAAAAAATGCACCATATATGCAAGCACTCATGCGCACACTCGCATACCTCCTGGCCGTATTGGAACCCCCAACCCACGAAACACACACACTTGCAGGCAGAAAAAAATGAAGAAAATAGACTCCAATTTAATTACATTGCAGCAACAGCCACAGGGCATGATTCAGAAATTGGACAATGGAATGTACACTTCTATACAGATTAAATCTAGTCCATCTACACTGACAAGCAACGATCTCCAGACACACACATACACTAGGTCCACACCAGGGTGGCACTATTCTGGAGCTGACGCAGATTGAAAGCATCTGAGAGTTCTCCAATTGCTCCAGCGTGACCTTTGGGTTTTATTCACTGGCAGTTCAGTGATAGGAAACTAGTTACAGATGATCATTTAGCATGCCAGCAGTTCAGCTGTGTGTAGTTTGCCACCAGAGGCCGGATCCATGTGTGTTCCCTGTTTCTTTAATCTGGTTTGAAATGTGCCGATCAGTAAAGCCACCTGCTGTGAACAGAGTCTCATTCAGTAACTTTATATAAAAAAGGTCTCTAAATGGTGGGAATGCAGATGGCCGTGTTGTCATTAAAGTAGCGACCCAGAAAACCACCCGTCAGGACATTAATTTCTAATTTCCTGAAGATGGTGTGATCAATATCTAATCTGACGAAGACGGCTGGATGAAGGGTTATTGTGACTGATGTTCATATCTTGTCTGCTGGTAGCGACAATGAGGACGTCAGCTCATCCAACAGCATTTTCACATCCTAGAAACACACTTTTGAGAGACGCTCGGTTATGTGTGAAAGTGGTCCGTGCATCCCTTTCAGTCTCTCGAGAGTTTCTACTACAGAGTTTTCTACTACTCTCCTCCTCCTCCACTCCTACATCTTCAAGCCCTTTTTCCTCAAGTCCTCTTTGGCTTCCTTGATCTGCTCCTGCAGCTCTTTGGCCGCCTCCTCGCAGTCATTGAACGTGGCCACCCTGTAGCCCACTGTGGCCAGGGAGTAGCAGCCGAAGGAGACCAGCAGGTAGACGGGCATCGGCCAGGCGACCTCCCTGTAGGTGTGCGGCAGGCTCAGGTCCAGCAGGTCGAAGGTGACCAGAGCCCACACTGAGCCCAACACCGAGACACCGAACAGCCACTCCAGAAGTTTAGTCATGATGAGAGCCTCCCGGGACGACCTCCAGGTGAAAACAACCTGACGGAGAGACACAGCAACAGTTAGGGGGTGCTCATTCAATTAGCTTAGCTTTAGCCTAACGTTAGTTAGCTCCGCGTTAGCCGCTTAGCTCGGACGCGCGAAACAAACAAACATCCGGCGGGCGGTAAAGACTGAACACTCATACAAAAGCGACCGATTCACTTAAAGTCCTCGTTAGTTTCGTTCAATATGCAGTATTAGGTGAGATAATCCTGAGTGTGTACCTCCTCTCAAACGCCAGCTCAGCTCTGCGCAGATGTATGACGTGGAAAAACCGCGCTGCTTTATGGGAAATGTAGTAACCGTTCTGTTACTATAGACAACAGTTGAATTATTGGATGGGTTTCTTGACAACATTTGTAAACTTGATACGACTCGCACGATTCTTTAGTCACATGCCAAAAGACTTGTATCGGAATTTAAAATTCTGAATCTACCGAAACTAGTTCAACATAATAAACTGTTAATTTACCATTAATTTATCATTTGTTTACTATATTGCATCTTGTTACAATTTTCTTATGTCATGTATATACTTGGTGTAATGGTGTACTGAATTCATTTTATGTTGTATATTTGCTGGGGTTTTTTTGTTGTTATTGTCCAGTCATTCAAAAGAGATGAGTGAGAAGACAGTGTTAGTAAGATTAATTACTACATTTCCTCCGGTTGTCATTATACTTCTCAATAAATCTCAATGTTGTTGCTGTCTGTGTATTTCATTAAAACCCTGCCCCAGACGGCTGTCTAATATATGAACAACACCAGCGCCCTGTCAGCCGAGAGAGAGAAAACAATTTATTTCAGCCAAGTCTATAATGAGGCCCCCAGTCAGGCTTTTAACACACATTAGACCTCTAACTGTTTCTCTGTGTCATCCTCTTAATTTAGAAAAGCCATTTTGAAAATTAGATTACCATTAGCATGAGCTGAAAGCTATCCATAAATACCAATGTTATTCCAAAGTGAGGAATCCAACAACAATTTCATTAGAGGCCCTCAGGAGCCCACTGGTGTTTGATCTCAGTGTCTCTTTAGGTGCTATGGGGCATGTCCGTTCATTCAGGGTGGTGAACTATCCAGGTGCAAAGGGCACAGACATCTCCAGGGTCAAATCAGGAGGAACGGGAGATGTAAACATCATTCACTTAGCTGGGGAAAGGGACTCTAAAGAGCCACTGAGAAATAAACATCATTCTTTGGGGAAAAATGGAGAGTTATTCTTAGGACGGTGGTGTTTATGTTTGTCTGCACCGGTGTTAATAGTGTAAGTGACGATCTGCACGCCTGCCAGAAGGATAAAGCCTGTTTCTTGTGTTTATGGAGACTGTTATATGCAAGACTGGAGGATAGTCAGGGTTTATGTCTGTTTGCTGGAACCATAAATCTTCAAATCCCGAAGTCAACAATTGTCTTTCCAAGTCTGCACCTTCAAGGATGCTTTATGTGGTGAATGACTTTTTGAAACAGCCATGATTTGTGCTATGGACTGAATTTCTGTGTTTACTGTGACAGATTTCCCAAGAAAGAGCTTCAGAATAAGGTGCTATAACTAATGATTACTCTCATTACTGATGAATATGTTGATTATGCTTTAGTATCTTCAAATTCACAAAATCTAAACCTAAAATATGTTAAACCAACAACCACATACAACCAGAAAAGCAAGACATCCTAATGTATTAGATGTAGAAACCAGTAAATGTTTGTCCTCTTTTTAGAGATTTTATGAAATAATGATCAATCCTATAATCCCATAATGATGTGTATATTCAAATACATCTTCGTTGGGAGAGACTCATGTAAATCCTTACAATCAAATGATACTAGTTTTGAATAAGACCATGTGTTCATGCAAATCAAAACAGCCTGGACCTACTTTCTGTACTCAATAAGATCTGATATGACACACATCAGACTGTGAAGGTCAAGTTACTCGACTGAGCCCACAGAATAAACCAAATCCAGGTGGGATTACCCACGGCATGCTGCATCATTACATACATCATAGCGTGTACTATGTCCTGCCTGTGTTGCATCGGTATGAGCAGCAGTGTGAGCGTGTGTGACGCTCAGTGGGAACAGTCGAGCTGGCTTTTCTCAGTGTATCTCCCTGCCAGCTCCTGTTCCGTTCCAGTACTCAGGAAACCTGCGCTCCAGCCGAGAAGGCCTGGCAGACACAACACAACAGCCTGCGAGCGGGAGGGGCATTGAAACAAGAGCGAATGAGAAAGCGACATGGAGATAGAGAGAGAGAGCGAGAGAAAGAAAGGGCGAAAGAGAAAGAGCGACATGAGGGAGTGAGATGATAAAGTAGGCAGGGATGCGGGGGAAAGGGTGAGGTAGTTGCTTTCGATAAAGGAGCAGAAAAGAGAGAGGGGATTTCATAGCTGACAGAAAGCTGAGAGGGCCAGGAATGGAAAAGAAAGGGTGACCGAGTATGTGGCCGAAAGAGGAGAGGGCAACAGAGAAAAGGGGAGAGGAGGGAGGGAGCAGACAGGGGAGAGAGTTTTAGACAGGGGGGTGAAATCAGGGGATTTGCAGGTGCAGCTTGAACAACCAGTGACCTTAATGGTGCATTAAATCCAGCTGTTGCTTATCCAGACTTTTCCTCAATCCCCCTAACACCTTCAACTGCGCAATAGACTGCATGCGGCACCTTGGTTCCCACAACGAGAAGCGAGTATAGCAGCGTAGGCAGAAGGAATGAGGGGGAAAAAAGCACCAAGACAGCACGTGAGAAGGACTGGCAGAGACAGAACGATGGTAGAGGAGATATTCGATCCTCAAGTGCAGAAATAGGAGTGACTCTGTGACTCCATCCACGGAGAGCAAAGATAAGAGGCATAGATAAAACAGGAAAAGTGCTAATGGAGAGTTGTGTTGACTCTATCTCCCTGGCTTTGTCAATATTAGTAGAATGAAAGGTGCAGATAAGAGTGTGTGCTGCTAAAGAGCTATATAGGGATTGAGATTTGGGCAGATAATAATTGTGTAATATCTCAAGTGTGTGAAGCAAGAGCTGGAGGCTGGAGAGAGAGAGGGAGAGAGAGAGAGAGCATATAGTCAAAATGCTGCTTAAGATAACAATAGAGCTTGGACTCCAAAACAGGAACCCTCTGTTTCCTTAGCTGGAGACCATAGCCGAGTGTTATGTTGTCATTAGATGTTTATGTGTAGATATGTTTGGGAAAAGGAAAGAGTGACTAAGAGTGCGTCACAATGCACAGGTTCCAGGCATATCGCTGGTGGAAGACTGAGAACTGAGAACTGAGAACTGCAATCTTTCAGGCTCACGTTTTAATGGGACATTTTGGAGCTGGAAAGAATCCAGTTAAATCAGCCTGGCAGGTAAATGCCAAACCAATCAGCAAACTACAAGGAGCGATTTAACTGATGAGGCATCCTCTTAAAACCTTCTGTAAATCTGTTCAAACTAGACATTTTAAAATGAAAACTGGAGTATTATTTTGCAACAGAATGGCCTGTCTCTAACCTCAAACTTAATCAAAAACTTGTTCTTGTCCAACCTGTAGGAGACCCTGGGGCAGATCCAGAGCACACTGCAGGAATTACATGTCTCATCTGGCCTGGGAAGGCCTCGGGATCCCCTTTGAGGAGCTGGAAAACATTGCTGGAGAGTGGGATGTCTGGAACACTGCTCAGCCTGCTGCCACCACAACCTGGCCCTGGATAAGCAGATGAGAATAGATGGATGGATGGATGGATGGATGGATGGATGGATGGATGGATGGATGGATGGATGGATGGATGGGTGGGTGGATGGGTGGATGGAT
>JAOXYL010000048.1:14043847-14086069 GCA_028564955.1 Terapon puta
AGCTATATCACTGTGTGGTAATATTTATTTTGGATTTCTTTTCTGTATTTCTTTATTTTTTGTTTTTGTTCTTGAAATTGAGATAGTAGGTCTGATATATTATGCACTTTGTAAAGATCCCTATGATAAAACTCTTTCTTTTCTATCCATTTCTACTGGTCAAATTTTGAGATTCATGGTCCTCGGAGGATTAGTGGTGTTCTTCACCTTTAATTACAACTTTGGAACTTTTCATCTAGAACCAATGTCAGGTCCAAGCCGCAGTTCGTCCAGTACTTTGGTCGAACTGGAAAAACTCCCATTAAAATTCCCTTCAGCCGCAGCTCTACTTTATATTTAATGGTAATTAACACAAATTAAAAGGCTAAAACTCCAGACTAGGATGGTAAACATTATACACGCTTGTTAACTCTCTGACATAAACATTTAGCTCAGAACATTACTTCTCCTACGTTCAGCCTCACAGACGCTTTCACCTCCTCTTCTCAGTCTTGGTGATTCTTTTAATAAACCTGACTTTAAACCAACAGAGCTCGACCGGAGGCTTTTTCCTGCTGTACACCACTAGGAACTACCTAATTATGAGAGGTCAATATTGATCGTCGTCCCCGGACAGAAACTTTGATCTCATATTGGCAGTCATTAAATGCAATGGGTTTTAATTGGCTGTCATAAGTCCGATGAAACAGCTTAATCGTTAATTCTCACGTACCTATGAGAGGGACGGAGTCGGACGTGGCTGGCATGATCTCTGCGACCAGCAACATGAAAACAGTAAGAGACAGCAAGACAGTGATACCTGCGAATAAATGAACAGATAGATAAATAGATAAATAGAGAGATAGATAGATATGAGAACTGGAACCGCTTTTTGTTTAGCAAGCAACATTGTGGTTTGGTCTCCTCCCCGAGTACTTTCTTGTGAGGTACTGCATTAGCGTGTTTGGTATTCTGATAAATGGTCACACTCAAGACGGGATCAGGTTCAATTTATGTAAATGACCAGTTAGCTTTCGAACAATGAATTACTTTTTGACATTCTCTACCTCTACAGCAAAAAAAAACCACTTCCACGCGGCGAGTGGCCATTTTTTAAGTTGTCCAAACTCCACCGCGCGCGTGAACACACACACACACGTCTCACACACTCCTACGCTAAAAACTCATCTCCATCTTCATTTATCCAGCGCCATCCTATCTGTCTCACTTCCCCAACCAACAGAATTTAAAGAGTGCTTTGCTGGCATAACTGTCCTCATTCAGAAGCGTTCAATTAAACTCCTCGGCCGAGAGATAAAATATGAATGCCCTTTAAGGATATTAAGAAAATTAAAAATGCTTCCTCTATGTTGCTATTTTTTTATATATCACAAATGACACTTCTTTTTAAAAGCATGCTCCTGTAACCCTAAAGGCCCGGACACTTGGTCCCCGTGTCTCCTCGATCAAGTGCAGTGACAGAGTATTTTCCTGGAAGGCAGTGTGTAAGCTCTCTCCCCCACCTAATCAATTCACTAGCCTTAATTACATCAATAGGTTAATTGGCCGTGTGCATGAGGCTTGGCATTTTTTTCCTGCAGAGAAATGCTGCGTAATGCATCCTGTATTGAGGTTAAGGATATGCTTTGACAATGCTGTCGCAGCTTCTCACCGAGTTCCCTCCCACTGAGACGTGAGTCAAACGGTGTTTGCAAAAAAGCATTTGTCTAAACGTCCTGCTGTGTTTGGTGGGTGATCAGACTGGTACGATATATAGATGTAATGTCATAAACAGGCCCGCAATTGATTCATAAATTTCTGAATTAATCAGTTTCAGAGCCCAGTGGGCCTTTTTTTATGTGAAAGTCAGAAAAGAAAAGAGCATCAACTCCTCACACAGAGGCATTTTTTCTTTAAAAGGTGAAATAAATAATTCACTATCAGCTTTCTTTTTTTGTGAGAAGATGATAAAGACCTGTCAGATGATGATTGTCCTGATGAGGTGAACATCATTAACTCTAAACAGGTTGATGCGGATATTAAAATGCGTTGGCGGCTGCCGTTTGATCGCAGCACGGCTTCCTCCCCATTATAGCGCGATTTGGTTGTCTCCCACCTTTTCCCCCCTCATCCATCCTCCCTCTCCTCTCTGTGCTGTCCTCTCTCATCCTTTTCGAATTCTCCTCCTGTCTGCGCTCCTTTTTCGCCGCCCATCCGTCTCTGTTCCTCCTCCTCGCATTTCTCATCTTTCTATTTCATCCTGTAATCCCTCTCCTCCCGCAACTCTGCACCCTCTCCCTCTGTCGCTTTTCATCCCACCCCGAAGTCTTCGTGGCATTCCTTTATTTTTGTCTTTATTCCAGGAAGGTTTCCTTGTTGTGAACGCTCGGTTTCTGGCATTGATGCTCCATACTTGTGCATTCAGAGCTTGCAGCCATGAGGGCACCCAAGTTGGAGATTTAATTTGGTAACGGACACTTCATGGGTAGGCTGGACGGTGAGGGAAGGGAGCGCTGTCGGTCTGTAATGTAAATCTAAACACAACTCCTCTTCTGTGCACTGTGTTTTATTCACCTCGCCACACTTTTGAGGGTGGTGTCTGAGGTTGTTTTCTTTTTATACGCTTCATTAGTCACTCGTGGGACTTTAACAGTAAATCATTTTAGCTATTAAGCATACAAAGCAAAATGATCCTCATCTTTTGTTGACATACATTTTACACAATGCTGTATTTACTCTCACTCGATACAGGCATTTGTGTCGTGTGTGAGTGCATCTCATTCTTCATTAAACATTAGTTAAGCAGATTCTTTTTTTAACATTTGCAACTTGCATCCATGTTTAGTATCTGGCAGTCTTTTCTTTTCTGCCTTAGATCAGTGGATTTTTGAAGAAGCACCCACTCATGAGATCCACGGTTTTACTAGTGATCAAAAACTTTAAAGTATCTTCAGAGGTAAAGATGGCATTTTGTAAAAAATATTTTTCTTCCACCAATGAATGGGAGAAAGAAAATGGCTTACAACCTCAGTCACCACTGTGATAAAGACAAGATATATGAAAACATTGTGTAAAATGTTTTAATTTAGGTTGACTTACACCAACGCTTAAACTGCTCCTAAGTGAATCAAGTGGGGAAACTAAAACACCCTCTTTTCCCTTGTGTCTTTTTGCCTTATTTGCCTCTACTTCCTCCACCCTTGCTCTTTTTCATCCACTCACCCAGTGAGATCTTCTCCCCAGAGTCAGCTGGTAGCACAAAAATGAGCAGAGTCATGGAGGACAGCAGCACGCAGGGGATAAGCAGGTTCAGGGCATAGTAGAGTGTCCGGCGCCGTATGGTCACAACAAACGTCACATCAGGGTACGGCTCCTTACAACAATCGTAAAAGGCCTCGTTTCTGGTCCCAGGAACGCCTTGAGGAACAGGGACAGGAAGACTGATGTTCGGTGGCTGGATTTTTTTATGAGGAAGAAACAATGCAAAGGGTTTCACCTTACTTACCAATTAAGTCCCACTCTCCATTGGCCATGTAGCCTGAGATGTCAGCTTCGTTCATCTGGAGGTCAAGCAGCCACCCGTCGTACGTCCAAGAACCGAACTTGAGCTCACACCTCTGGATGTCAAAAGGGAACCAGCGGACGTCCACGTTGCATGTGCTCATAAAGATCCCTGAGGGGGTAAAAAAAAAAAAAAAGGATAAACGAGGACAAAAGAACAGGAGGCAGAGAGGTCAAGCTCCACAATCAATGTGAATTTAAATCAATTGACCCCTGCTGTTTCCTGCACACAGGTGACAAGGGAAAGATGTATCTGAGGACCACTTGTGTTGTGCAGAAAGCCTGCCCTGAATATCAAGTCGCTTGTCAGAAAGAGTCATTCATTCATTTCATATCTTGCCTCTAAAGACCGGCCTCTTAACTCAGCCATTTTACATTTTTATATAGAAATGGTGTAGAAAATGTTGCATCTCAACCGAGAGTGCAATCTGATTTTTATAAACATTGTGCAGGTCCACAGAGAGTTTGCTGTTTTCAGATTGAGTTTGGAGAAGTGAAAGCAGAGACTAGATTGGGAACAACCTCCCATCAAAGCGACGAGTATAAAAAGAACTTGGCAGCAGTATTGTCACTCAGAGGTTTCAGATATTCTTTTCTGCAAACAAATGCTGTTTCTGCTCGCCGCCTGCACACACAGCTGCTAGCTAAGCCTCGGCGATAGAAGGAAACATCAACAGTGACACTGAGAAATGAGATTGTGCACAGGGCCCTAATCAGATTACCACTTTTATTATGCAAAATAAATGCACCCACATGCATATGCAGAGGCACACGCAAGCAAAAAAAAAGACACACTCGCACGCTCGTATCTGCTCCGAAGAACCAAGAATGGCAAAAGAATGGTCGCTGGCAAACTCCGGCCTTTAAAGTAATTACTGAAATAAATGAATCAAGCCTGTTGAGACGCTCAGACGAACACAAAAACCAAAATGCCAATGAAGCCTTACAGCCCTCAAAGACATTCATTATGAGGCTGTCGACATGCAAATCAGTCCTCCGAGTGGCATGAAAGCAGACTTTGGAGAGGAACACAGAGGTTAGCAGGTTTTTCAAAGTACAGGTCGATCGCAGAAATGACTCCGAATTAAATAGCGGATGCTATGCATTTCCTTTTTCACTGACACCAAGCTCTTGCCTTTGCTCGGCTTCAGGAGGATGTTGTCTTCAGAGTCATTCCCCTTCAAAATTACACTGATTAGTAGCCCTGTCTGCCTTTGCGGCCCACTGATCTGTGCGCTTTAATCATGCACAGTATATTTTTGTAACCTGCCTCGCAAAGATATCCAGTAACCTTGAAGCCGCTCTCGCAAACAAGACACCTGGATTTTTATGCAGCTTGGAGCAGGGTCTCTCTCTGTCTCTCTCTCTCTCTCTCTCTCTCTCTGTCTGTCTGTCTTTCTCTCTGTCTCTCTCTCTCTTTGTCTGTCTCTGGCAGCACTGCTCCCAAAATAAAACTCCATCATTCTGAAAATCGCTTCCCAGGAAGGCATTACCAGGCCCAGAGACAAGATTCCCTCTTTGCAAATGTCATCCAATCACAATGTGAGCTAAAAATCCCTTACACCTTATCTCTTGTTACACCATTAAACCCAAATATAAAAACATAGCGCTTTCACCTCTGCGGCGATGAGAGGTATGCTTCAAATGATGGTGTGCGGCAGACACCTGGGATCCTCCGCCTTTGAATTATTTACCGTGTGTCAAGCTCCTGCTCCGCTCCTGCCACCCACAGACCTGTTGCCTTTTATTTACTGGCAATAACAGCCCAAAAAGACCCCAGGAATTGCAACCAGGCCTGTGTGAAGGAGCAGGAAAAAAAATCTGTTCTTGCTGCTCGTTCTTTTTTCTTTCTCGGCTTTTGTTCTTCATTTTAGCCCATTTTTTCCCACATCTCTCTCGACTCTTTTTTTCTCATCATGTGTTGTGGTTAAAAAAAAACACCCCAAACTCTTCAGCGCTATCTTTTTTCGCTCTCTCCCTAATTGGCTCGAATCCAAATCGCAGCATTAAGGAGGTGTATTTACATTCAGCAGCAGCCTATTAATAAACATGGCCGCTGAATTGATAGGGCGGCTTTCAGAGCTCACAGCCCTCGACTTTTACTTCAGAGGGCCATTACACACGGGGGATTTGGTCTCAGCCTGTTGTAATCTGGTGTATGAAGCGACGACTGAGAAAATACGAAGTAAAGACCTATGAAGACCCAAGGGGGCCGTTACTTTCACAGGCTTGCATGGGTCTTGCGTTCGGGTTCAGGCAGGAAACGGAGGAAGCGGGCGCCTCCTATTTATAGGTGTTACTCACAGCGCCGGGAATCCATAACCAGTGAGTAACCAGGGATGCTGTTTTACACTAATAAAATATTAATGTCAAGTGTACACACGGTTGAGACATGCAGAGAGTGCAGAATGAGATGCTGCCGTCGCACCGCAGGGATATGAGAAGGTGTTAGGAAGGGATGAAGAGTTGTGAAGGGGGGAGAAAAATGAAAAAAAAAAAACACTAGAGGCTCACCTGGAGGCAGGTACTCAGCGTAGCCACTGGAGTTCACCAGAACATTGGTCTTAAAGGTGGAGTCAAAGTCGTCATCTGCACTGAGGAAGGCACAAGGGAGGAGTGACACGACTTGTTGAAGCACAGTGTGTGTGTGTGTGTGAGGCGTGTGTGAGGCGTTTCTGCGGGTTTTACCTGTTGTAGAGCAGGATGTCGGGCGTCCAGATCTGATCCGTGGTGAAGCGGAGGTTTTTCACTCCGGGATGTTCGCTCTGGTTCCACTGGAGATAGTGGTCGAACCAACTCTTAAACACACACACACACACAGACAGAGTCTGTATCCCAGCGGACTGTGGGCGAGCTGCTTATTTCCAGTTCGGTTCAGGTATAGCAGAATTCATATAATACACTTCAAGCTTCTGACAACAACTTAACTTTTTTTTCTGTATTTTAGAGGCACTATCTTCGCTAAAAATAACAAAACAACAGAGTGTACCTCAATTTACACTTTAAAGGTAGGGTTAGAGTTTCCACCAAACCACTTCAAATGAAGCTCAACACATCACAGCAGCAAATTCATTATCCAACCACCCACAAGGAGTCTCTCAGGGGTCCTTACCATCCGTAGCCATATGTTAGTGGTGAGCACCTGGTTCTTCTCATCCTGCAAAGCATTTCAAAGTTTAGGCACATCTCTTTTCTCAAAAATCATTTGCTGTGTGAATCACAAGCTAACGAGTGGAACATTGTTTTGCACCCTTATTGAAGATTCCAGTAAAGTTGCCATTTTACCTTCAAATTCAGAAATAAATCCACCTGTAATCCTCCTGTTACTGCCATTATTATTATTATTATTAATAATACTGCAGTTTCAGGCATAAACAAACTGAATGCCAACTGATGATTTTAATTATTTTTTTAAGTCTAATTTACATTTTAATGAAAAAAAAAACTAAACTGGAGGCTGAAAATGCTTTTTATTCTCCGAGAAAGAAAACACACACATTAAAAACATCCGTGTGTATTTTGATAATCAAAATGTGTTTTGTCACACTACTTGACTCATGTGGCGGCAAGGCTGCGGATGATGACGGTAAGGCTGAGACACCTACCACGTCCATGATCTGTATCAAACTGAGGGAGAAGAAAACAGTGAGGGGGTGGGAGTCGTTGCCCACCGGCCGCTCCATCCGGTTGTAGTCCTTCAGGAGGTTCTTCAACAGGTTCCTCTGGTGAGGACCCTGCAGCGACACTGGAGAGGCAGAAAAATATGCGACAAAATTTTACAGAAATAAGCCACGCAGTAATAAAACATCTGTGTGTTAAAGTTTCAGTCACCTATAAAGTCCTTAGTGACAGATTAAGCCTGTGCTTCCTGTGAGGTGAATACAAATGATACCAATCCCTGAAGAAATCTCTGATAAAAACCTCACAGGAGGAATTAAATGAGAAAAAAAAAACATGTTGCTGATCAGATGGGAAGATGTAGCCCTCTTTCTTATCTATAAATACATCCAGAAGACGAGCAGAAAGAAAAGCGATAGAGGGGAGGCCGAAAAAACAGATTTAATGATGAAATGATCAGAAATAAAAACGGATCTTTTATCGCCATTAGTCACGCTTATCTTGACTTTTATGGTTTAAGCCTCAGAAATGAAATACAAGGGAGAGGTCCAGCTCTTCAGCCGGACTGAAATACTTAACCTTAATATTAAAAAATACAGAATGAAAATCAACAGACTAGAGTCAAAGCAACCCTGCAGCACATTTAGTCAACAAATAGTAATCTAATTAGAAATAACAGGAAACCTTATCAGGGCATAATTGGCACTAATGAATGTATAATTATGTTAGACTGAAATGCACGTACAACATTGAGTAGAGATGGTTATGGACTTAAAAAACAAACTGAATGGGCTGAGAGGGAATTTACACTGCGAACCACGAATGAGCAGACCAATTAAAAATGTAAAATGATGTTTTCCTCTATTACTGTAGCTTCTTCTTCTTTCCCAGCTTTACCCAAACTCACAGGCTGTTTTTCATATTCTGGCTCAGAACCTGAGGTGTCTAAATCTACAGTTGCTCCACGCTGAAGCACAGGGAATTGTTATAACATGATGCTCAAAACATCTTGGATTTCTTCCATCTGCACACTAGCGAAGCAATTAAAAAAAAAAAAAAAACAGGGTCTTGGATTTGAACATTTTCACTCAGTCTGCTGTTATATAACCTCAATAAAGTGCTAGAAAAGCAGATTCAGAACACAGCCAAACAGCATGTGAAAATCTGACTTTGAAGCTTGTTTACGGGTGAATATCAGGATTTTGGGGGCCTGCAGAGAAGTGACAGAAACATACATGTTCATAGTATTGTAATCAGAGGCGCGGTAAAGAAAGGGAAAAGCCCTGGATGTTTCCTCACATCTGCTTCTTTTTTTTTTTTTTGTTTAAATTCACTCTGAAAACTTTTGCCTCCACTGTCCTCTTGTCTTTTATTTCGCTGGACTCTCTTTTCCAAAGCATCTCCTCGAAAAACACAAACGAACAGAAAAAGCTCCTCGCTGCCGGAGCTTCTCACGCCCGCGGGGGAAAAGTTCGCCCGCTTCCCCTCTCAGCTCTGTCACCCGCTGTCAAGCCTTTACATGCGGCCACGACTTCTTCTGCTCGTGCTGTGGACGTGCTCACTGCGGCCGAGCCGACGGGGGAGGCAAGATGGAAGAGCCGATCTATACGTGCGCTTCCATTGATCTGTGACCTGCTTACTGCTGGGGATAGGATCCTCCGACGTGCGTGCACATTTTGGACAGAAAGAGGCTTTGGGAAGGGGAAGAGAGGAGACGAAACGTTGTAACCGCTCAGATTCTTCCACACACTCTTTCTGTCATGTGCCCCCCCCCTCCCCTGCTCGGACTGGATGTCAGTATGCTTGTTAAATCACCTCCTGTAGAGGAATCTGACCACCTCCCCCCCTCCCACACACACACACACACACACACAGGTCAGCTCAGTGTGAGGAGTATCCACCAAAAAAAAAAACACGAGAGCACAGTTGTGAAAAAACCCAGAGGTGTAAAGCAAACAGGTGAGCCAGATTCTCACTTTTTCTGCACCTGGAGTGTTTTTTTTTTCTTCCTTTCTCTCTACTTTATATTCTCATTCTGGTGCAGACTTCACAGATCTCGCATCAGATCATGCATCGGCACCAACTCGAAAGGACTGAATTCCTATAAAATCACACTTTGAGCCTAAAGTGCCGCTGCTGCAATCTGATTCTTGAAAACAGAAGGAAAGACAGACAGACAGACTGAGAGAAAGAGAGAGAGAGAGAGAGGCAGGCATGCTCACCGTGGATCAAAGCAGAAAATCCAGAGAGGAGCAGAGCCACCGAGTGCCACATCCTGGTGGTGAGGAGCGGGAGGAAAAGAGGAGAAGCTCCGGATGTTGAAGAAAGAGGAGGAGGAGGAGGAGGAGGAGGAGGAAGAGGAGGAGGACAAGGAGGAGGAAGAGGAGGAGGAGAAGGAGGAGGGGAGGGAGGAGAGGGAGGACAGACTCAGGCAGCTGCTGGAAACCCCCCGGTCTGCATCCAGTCGGCATCAGAGGGAAGGAGTGCGAGCGTGTGCTGGGAGAGGAGGGAGCTGAGAGAGGAAGAGGAGGAGGAGGAGGAGGAGGAGGAGATGGTGGCTGTGCGCTCTCTCTCTCTCTCTCTCTCTCTCTCTCTCTCTCTCTGTCTCCCGGTCTCTCTGGGAGGTGGGACTAAAATGGAGAGCACGAGAGGAGAAAAATGTCAGTGATGGGGGGGTGAAAGGGTCGAAAACGGAGCGGGGTGGTGGTGGAGGAGGGAGAGTTTTTAATTGGTCCATCGCCATGAGTTGACCTTATTAAAAGACAATAGAAACAGATGATGCGCACGATTTTAAATGATCTGAGCGCTAATGGAGAATTGATTGAAAGGGGTTAAGCGGGAAAAGGAAAAGGAATCCATACAGGGAAAAAGAAAAGTGCAAAAGTAGGCTTCACGAAACTGGCTGGCAGCAGGACACAGAAAAGAAGGGCAGATATTAAGTGGAGAGAAGTGGTGTAAAAATGCTCAATTTGTGCACCAAAAAAAGGGGAACGCAAAAAAAAAACTCTCTACCTTTTAATTTTTTTCTTCTTTCTAAAAGCCAACATTACTGAAAAAAAATATTCCAGCATTTAAAGTCTTCCTTTCCCCTTTTTACAATGAAAAAAAGATCAATCAGTGTTTGTAAGCTCACTCACTTCCCCACTATCTGTCATTCCCTTTTCATTCGTGAACCAGTGTGTGTGTGTGTGTGTGTGTGTGTGTGTGTGTAAGGCTGGTTAACATGTGGTGCACAACATGTGTCCAAATATAAATGGCAGCTGGTTGCACATATGATAACACACCACAGCGGTTACGGTCACACACTGCCAGACTGGAGCTATATGTGTCTGAGAGATTGTGTGTGTGTGCGTGTGTGTGTGTGTGTGTGTGTGAGAGAGAGAGAGAGAGAGAGAGAGAGAGAGAGAGCTGCCCTCGCTCAGTGGGGGGTGGGCTTTGAATCATGGGGGCAGATGGACTCCAGTTTAATTGAGAAAGTGCTGGGCTCTGCAGGAGGGCGACGCGAATGTGCATAGTTAAACTCTACTTCTCATTTGTCCTCACGAAATGCTGATGCAAGGGCAGAGGCAGCGAGAAAAGCGTAAGACTGAGAGAGAGAGAGAGAGGGAGAGGGAGAGAGAAGGAGGAGGGAGGAGGGGGCATGAGAGGAGGAGGAGGAGGAGGAGGAAGAAAGAGTTGGACTGTATAATAGATTACCCTATTACTTCTACTGCCCTTCGGAATTACCCCTCTCCCGGCCAGCCTGTCACACATCCAGAGCGCTCCCGAGCCACAGAGTCACGCTCGGCTGCACACGGAGGATGGAGAGCGGCCCTCGGAGGGAAGAAGAGGGATGGCGGAGAGTCACCGGTTACACCAGACAAAGCTGCGCCAGGCGCGGAGAGACATCCTGTTGCTGGACGCTGCTCCGCTCCTCTGCGAACAACATGACCGCTGCTGCGTGGACGCGTGCAGGGCTGGACTTTTGAGTTAATCGCTTTAAGAGGAAAACAAGCACCTTGCGCTGTTATGCACCAAGCGCCGGCGTGACACGGAGCCAAAAAACCAAAAATTCATTACACTTCATAAAAAAAAAAATTACTGATCGGAGGCACTGAGGCGTGGGTGACATCTGGTGGTTTGTTTTCCAACTGCATGCCGGCTGGAGCACAGCAACACTGGCAGAGTGTCTTTGGATGGGAGGGGTGTTAATTAACGAGGAGGAAAAACTGAGCTAAATGACACGAGAAGATGATGAGAGCCAGCCCCATAAAGAGAGGGCTAATTGGGAAACAATACAGGCAGATGAATGAAAACAGTGAATACAGGAAGGGGGGCATTAAAGCCATATCAATGATGAACAGAGTTGAAGGGAGGGGGGTTAGGATTGGGAACATGTGGACAATAACCTGGTGGAAGCAGTGCCACAGGCCTCTCCCTGCATAACCATTTCGCTGATCCCAGTTGTGGTTGTAACTGCACAGCAGCGTGCACAGTGGCGGCCGTCGCTCTGACCTGGCATGACTGCAGCTCATCCCTCTCTGAGCGAAATGCTGAACGCCGCCCCTGACAATGCAGCCATCAGCCATCGGGGGCTGCTGCGCTGTGTGTTTTTAATTACTCTGATGATTGGATTAGGCCCCGTCTGACGCTGACACGTCCCCTCCGCTTAATAGGGTGTTATCGACAAAACCGGCACATACATCCACTGGCCTGTGACGTCTGATTTGTCAGAGTAGCCCTCTTTGACTTGAATGGAGTTGAGTAAATGAAGTTCGCCTCTTGCAGACAATTACATCCCACCCCAGCGAGCCCTGGGGCGGCCGGACACAAGTGGACTGCTATCTAATAAAATTTTATGGTGTGAAATTTTAAAAGACTGCTTCACAGGTTTAGCGTTGCACTTAATTATTACATTCCTGGATAACAGACGGTGAGGCAGAGCAGCCTTTTGTTTTTTATCCACACGTTCTTCCTTGTTCTCACATACATACATCACCCACAATTCAACTCATGTCTCAAGCCTCCACTTCTCATGATGCACACCAAGCGCAAGGATGCAGCAAGAAACAATTAGCTTGGCTTATGTTAAGTTAATTAAATTGACACCATTTAAACTCACTGACTGATTTGTTATCTTTTGTTTGTTTAATCTACACAAAAAACTATGTGTAAAAGCACCAAGATGTGGTTTTGGGATGGGTTATGCGACTTCTTTGGCAGGGACATTGGCATCCTTAAGTCTTTGTTGGTTGCCTTGTAACTTCACAGTGACTCCAGACTACATCTAAAATGTGAAGTAGTGAGTTTTCCAGGTTAGTTCAGGCGAGCTGCTGTCCCCTGATTCATGGGGTGTCAACTAACTAAACTAACTTTTTACTGTTTGTAACTTCAAATGATGGCAGTACGGTGGTGTAGTGATTAGCACTGTCACCTCACAGCAAGAGGGTTCAATCAGGGTTCAAGTTTGCATGTTCTCCCTGTGCCTGCGTGGGTTCTCTCTGCCTCCTCCCACAATCCAAAGACAGGCAGGTTGGGTTAACTGGTGACTCTAAATTGCAAGGTGTGAATATGAGTGATTGTCTGTGTCTCTGTGTCAGCCCTGTGATTGACCGCTGACTGGTGACCAGTCCAGGGTGTGCCCTGCCTCTCTGGGTGAGCACCCTATGACCCACCGAATGGCAGGAATAAGCAGGTATGGAAGGAGAATGAATGAACTTGAGGAAAATGAAGAGTCAAACTTGAGGCCATTGCTGAACAATTTGATTTCTTTCAGATTCCTTTGAGAACTATTGATGTTAGATTAATGTTTCAAGTTGGACACAGATGGACTTTGAAAATAAGTCAGGGTTACACATAAATGTTGATATATAGTATGTATGAATTGTGTATGCATTTTTTTTATGTTTATGGGTTATATGAAAAGGTATTTGTTGAACAGAATATTGTAAAAGGTTGTATTTAATAAATATTCGTTATTCTTTTATTCTTAGATATATTGTATCAATATTTTGTATTTTTGAGAAATGATTGTGATGTTGTGTCAATGTAATATTTTCTGTAATATATCAGTCACATGTCAGAACAAAATGGTGTTTCTAAGGAAACCAGAAAAAGCCACAGACACCCTGATGGTGGCAAGATATATGAAAACATTTGATGAATGAAGCGTGCCGTTCTTGAGATGTGTTTTCATTTCAATGGACTTGTATTGAAGCTCACGCTGGTCTGCACCTCCCTGTGTGGGCGTTCTCACAGTAACTAAGAAACTGAAGCTCCATATTTAAGAGGCAGGTCAGCCTCAGTTTGTGTCTCTAAGCAAAGCCAAGCATCTGTTTATATATATATACCAATGGCTTGAAGGTATTTCAAAGTAAGTAATGAGTAACTTTTTAAATACTGAAGACTTTTAATATGTGTGTGTATACTGCATATATTTGTGGAATTCATGCAACAATTAACATAACTGTTTTTGAGTTGAATATAATGTTTAACAGGCACAAACTCACAGATCCGATAGTGGTACAAACCCTCTCGTCAAACTCTTTGCAAAAAAGTAAATAAGCATGTTTCCCAGAATGTCAAGCCATCAGTTCAACCCTGAACTTTGACCTTTAGAGCACAAAATGTATTTACTACCGTTGGCATCCTGATGGGGCTTCTTTATCTTTTGACCGATGCCTCCCTACACAGCAGACTTAATATCCTGACTAGAAGATGTGTGGGCACTCACTAAAGATTCAGGGCATGAAGCACATTTGCCATTTACCAGCCACAGCAATTAGTGGAGTCTAAATATCTCGGTTTAATTTCACTTTCTTAACAGCCAAAGGATGATTTGCAATAGAAGAGACTAATTGAAGATGTGCTGGCCACCGGCCACAGAGGCAAGACGAATTGACATACTTAGCTACCGGCTACAACAATCAGGATTTACAAGCACTTGGCTGGAAGCTAGAATTAATTTGAAGTCTTGCAGATGTGCATATATCCTTTCAGCATCTTGTTATTAAAAGGACAACATAATTTAAGAACATTTGTAGTCTCTATCGCCACTGCAGAGGCAGCCTTACTCAGGTTTCGCTCTATGTCAGCAAACTAAACTGTCATTTTTTAGGATCTACTTCTCTGCAAGGACATGAGATACTGTCTGTATTTACGAGATACCGTCCGCAAGGGTTTGCTGTTGACAGTCACGCGCCGAGGCACAGACTGTCGGGAGCTCCCTGTCTGCAGAATATCAAAACAAAAAAATCCAGACAGCAGCATCTGGCTTAGTCTCAGAGTAGTTTTAGCATAATTAATCTATTTTACATCTGGAGGGACATCTCAGACAGTGAAAATCAGACTGTCTGAGCAGACTACCACTGTGTTTTTGTTCTGCCACCTGTGCACTGTCGTCTCCACCAACAGCACCATCCCTCTCCTTCTGTCTCTCTTTAAATACATGTAGTCTCCAGATTAAATAATGCCTTTCTTTATCCTACTACTATCCGGATGCGCTCCTCCCACTCTTTGCTCCTTATTTCTTTCCATTTAGAGGGAGATCTGTTATCTGTAGACCCATCTGTCACGAGGATTTAGATAAATAAATGATGCTGAATGTCATTGTCATGACTTTAATGCTTAATACTCCACTCCGCTTTGTGCATATTGTTCGGTTAAGGGGTGACATATTTGATATTTCATAAGCTCATAAGTATCAGATCTCCGTCTCACTTGATTAATCTGCAGCACTAATCTGCTGAATTGATATTGAGGACCATTATTCTCTTTTGAAGATTAGATTTATTCAAAAATGTCTAAATGTGATTTGTGAAACCAACTAGGAAATTTCCCATGACAATAATGACAGAGATTCATGAACTTACAAATGAAAAGTCAGATAATAGTCTTTCTTATCAAACCCTGAGAGTCATTTCAGGCTGATTTTTTTGACACGAGGGCACCCATGTATAAGCAGATGTTCCTCACACACACACGCACACACGCACACACACACACACACACACACACACTCACAGAGAAGAGGAAATCTGCCAATCCTACAGCAAAAAAAAAAAAAACTCTGACAGATGACTCATTCTTTGCCTATGCTCCACACAACATCTGCAACTTAGAGTCTTTGCTGTCATTAAGCCCTTCCAGCTTTAAGGAAGATGTCCTGATGGTGGACCATCGTAAAGCGGGAAACGCAGCCAAACGGGGGAATAAATGCCTGAAAACGTAATGGATAGCCGCGGGTATTTACCTCACATGTCGTCATATGCAGGAGCAGTTCACAACCTCTGCTCGAATCTATGGGAGGGGCCGCGTGATGCTGAGACTGCTAATGGATTGCTGGAAAGTTCATACATGCAGAGTGTTTGGATTGTTTTGACCTGATCCCACCGGAGCTCAGTGGTGTAACAGCTTGATTAGTTTTTACCGTTTAAGTTTTTTGCATTTTTGTCAATGAAAGTGGTGTGGTTGAGTCCAAGTTGCAGCTGGATTTTATTTAGAGGTTCTCTCTGCAATTCAGGCAGATGTGACTGTGTGACTGAAGTATTTGGGGAAATCACCATATAAGAGTTTTATTTTCCCGTCGTGGATTGGAAAAAAAGTGTCTCAAAAGGTAAGAATAAAGAGAGCTGTGTGGAGAATCGATTTTTGAGTGAATACTTGTGCTAAGACTTGGTAAATTTTGTGACTAAATCTTGATAACTGTGTATTAAAACAAGCATTTGTGATTGGGCAAATTGTGGAAAGAGATTATTTTTTATTTAGTTGTTCTTAAGATTTTCCACCATTTTGAAATCCTATTGACAGATAAATAAAAAGAATACAGTTAAGATTAAAAATAAGCAGGAACAAAATTTGCGTGTCAGAAATTTCTCACACTTTTATAACTAAGCTGCTAACGGGGGAAGCTTTGTAGTTATAAGCTTCCTTCATAATACTCTTTAAAAGCCTTGATTAATATTATCTCTCACTTATTCTCTCTTTGCAAACCTCTTAAAAAAGATTCTGTGAATCATCACCTCTTAAGCCTCTCACCATGGAGCACTCTGCCTCTATGAACTTGTCCGTGGTGGATGGAGACGAGGTGGAGGACCAGCGCCCCCTCCTTCCGCCGAGGATGGTCCCTCCACCTCAGGCCTGCTCTCCTCATTGTGGGATACACCAAAACATCCAGGCACCGTCCGACCACACGGTGTGGCTGGACAGGACCCAGGCCATGGCCACCACACCTCTGTACAACGGCCACCTTTACATGCCACCTTCACCTCGCTCCAACAGGAGGGCAGACAAGGGCAGAGAGAAGAAATGTGAGAAGAAGTCGGGGGGGAGCAGGCAAAATCAAGCGCACAAGGAGCGTAATCCCCAGTGCAAAGCCAGGAAGGCCGGAGCTCACAGACTCCATGAGAAAGTCACCTCCTTCACTGATGTCCCCATGTCCCCCTGTGGGTCACCCTTCAAGAGCCCCTGCAGGTCACACTTAGAGGTCCAGGACGTGGAGGGCAGAGGGCGGCGCAAGTCGGGCAACGTTTCTCTGGAGATGCACGACCGCCATGGTCTCCCGGAGATCATCATCACTAGCAAGGACGACGACCTCCAGCCACACAATGAGACTTTCCAGTATCACCAAGACCTGTACGAGGGCAAAGGCCTTCTGCTGGGAGCCGAGCATCCCTGTCCCCGCCCCAGTTCCGGCCCCCAGCCCAGCCCAAAACACAAGGTGGACGGCAAGGACGACCACTACTGGAAGACCCATAGCATCGGCTGGCGGCTGGTCCACAGGAGGGCCCTGTTTCTGAGGAGGCAGCGGCTCAACGACTGCGCCCTGGCGGTGGGGATATTCGGGGTGGTGTTGATGGTGATGGAGACAGAGCTCTCGTGGAGCGTCTACAGCAAGGTCAGAAAGAGGAGAAAACCAGACTGAAGCCCCACCGAGTCAGGGAAAAAGGATTTTAAAGAAAAGAAACCACACTGTACAAATTTAGCTATTATATGTTCTGAAAAGAGTTTTTTCACAGACTTGCTGCCTGAGAAATGTATTATTTATTATTTATTATTTTATTTATTAGTAATTACGTAGTGGGCCTTTCACTTCGTTATATAATTATCTTAAAAAAAAAACTGTCAGTTGTTCACATTGGATATTTTTTGTTACACTTTGATTTTTACACTCCACATCTTTCTTGCGGAGCCGTACTTAGCAATTTGTTGAATCAGTATGAGAATTGATTTCCCACCATCTGTAGGAAAGAGCATAGTGCAGCCTTTAGGTCACGGTCACTGTAGCAAGCAAATGGATTATCTAAATGTATGTAAGATTATAATGTTACACAGGATCACTGATGCCATTTCATAAATTGAGCCTTGCGATGACAAACGGCCATCGGCTGACAATAATGTTATGTTTGCGTGTGTTTATCTGTGTAACCGTGTGTGTGTGTGTGTGTGTGTATGTGTGTGTCTCCCACAGAGCTCCGTCTACTCCCTCGCACTGAAGTCCATCATCAGCTTCTCCACAGTCATCCTACTGGGCCTCATCGTAGCGTATCACTGCTGTGAGGTGCAGGTAACACAATCAGGTTTTTACTTCTGTTTTTTTGGGGGGGGGAGTTTTTCTGTTTTCTTCTTCTGTTTTCTGATCAGTTTCAGGAATGTTTGCCTCAAATTCAAAGCAGCCACTTCTTGGAAAACTAAAAATGAACAAAAAAATCCATTGCTAGGAGCTGAAGTTTCTACATCGGTGGTCCCCAAATTTTACACTTGTAGGCTACAGACACAGATATAAATGCATAAGTATACACACGTTCTACACACACTCTTCTGCTATGTCATAACACCTAGTTATATTATCCACAATGCAAATCAACCACCAACCATTTAGTAGTAGACTCCGTAACTAATAATGTGGCCTTGAGATGAGAGGAGGCTCTAATTTGTTTCTATTTCCGCACAACCAGTATGTATTTCTTTCTTTTTAGTCTTCATCTCCAACCAACGACGCTGACTCAAGTGATGTCATCTGAGGCATTTAGTCTTATTATAACTTTTTTTGTGGCATGTGCAGTAGAACTCCCCAAGACTATAAAAAGAATAAGATGTGTAAAATAAGTGGAGGCCCTGTTTAATCATCTCTAACTCCCAGCTTAGATGTTATTTTTTCTCACAGCTACTTGCCCTCTTCACTCCTTTCCCACAGCTCTACGTCCATGACATCGGTGCAGAGGACTGGCGCATTGCCATGACGACCGACCGTTTGGCTCTGGTGGCCCTGGAGCTGGCAGCGGTGGCCATTCACCCGTACCCGGTTGGCCTGATGGCATACTTCCAGCAGACCTTCCAGCACACCACGGCTCGCCTGTCGCTGTCGGAGACGGAGCTGGAGATCGTCCTGGCCCTGCCCATGTTCCTGAGGCTCTACCTGCTGGGCCGGGCCATGATGCTGCACAGCCGCCTCTTCACAGACACGGCCTCTCGCAGCATCGGAGCGCTCAACAAGGTGGGAGGTCACCTGCGGGCTCACCTCAGAGTCTGGCTTTGGGCTTTTAGCTGGCTTTGGATAGTGCTGCAACGAGATCGTGACACTTTTAGATCAAAGGGGGACGAGAGAAATTTGAGAAGTCTGACATGATTTTTACAAACTGTGGCAAAAAGGGACATGATTCATGGGGTATGGAAGTCTATACTTTGGACAGTGATTTGGGCTTACGAACATTTCATGCTCGTCTGTTTATGTCTTACATCTAGGTGGGCCGAGAGGTCTGTAGAGGTGTGAATCTCGAGGTGTGACTATCACAGTATCGCTCCCATGAATCCCAGTGGTTTCCACATGCTGATTATGTCCCTCGCTAGCTCCCCTTTGCTTGTCTGCTTTCTTCTCCACGGTCGATTATATCCACCCGGCTAATCCCTTCCCTTATAAATGCTATTCAGAAGTGACGAAAATGACCTTTGTCTCCCCTCTGCAATGCCAAACCTACTATCCATGTATCAAGCCAGATTGAGAACAAGTTTTCTCATCCCTCATCTCCTCTGCATTATATAATCATAATCTTGCAGGTGCTATCCTAAATAGTCTGGCTAAATATGCCCTGATTGTCAAAAATTATGACGTAAATGCTTCCTTTTTTTTTTTCTTTTAATCTCCAGATACACTTCAACACCCGCTTCGTGGGGAAAACATTAATGACCACCTACCCCGGGACTGTGCTGATGATTTTTAGCGTCTCTCTGTGGATTGTGGCAGCGTGGGGTTTACATGTTTGTGAGAGGTATATGATGATATGATATTTTCAGTTGAATCTGTAGCGGTGTCTGCCGCTGAAGGGCTTTTTAATATTTAACTATCCAAATATTGGCAAACACAGAATTGACTTCAATGTTTCCACTGCAGCAACAAATCCTATTTTTGGAGCTGTTGTATATCTGCACCAGCTGGATGACAGCGACAAGATCAAATATTACCTTATCTGAACTTTTGGGATGAATATTGCAAAGTGTGCTCGAAGGGGGGAAAGGAAGGAAGGAAGAAATCATCCGAAAAAATCACCCGTAATGTGAAAGTAGAGCAGAGATCCATTATTCAGTCCCAGCAGTCAGTTAAGTTCAGTAAAGACCAGTTTAAAACCAGAAATAGACTAAATGTGGGTGACATAAAAATATATCAATGAACCGCAATCCCCAGGAAGTGTATGAAATATTAATACATTACTAACACAATGTCAGAGAGAATAGGAGTCTTTTTTTTCTATTCCTACAGGCACCACAACTACAGAGACCTGAGCAGCAACTACATGGAGGCCCTTTGGATGGTCTCCGTCACCTTCTTGTCCATCGGTTATGGGGACGTGGTGCCGCACACCTACTGCGGCCGCAGCATCTGCCTCCTCACCGGGATAATGGTGAGAGAGATGGATGGACGGTTTTCTCCGTAACACAGTCAGATGAACTCAAAATGAGAAAAAAAGAATCTAACTGTGGCTCTCACAGGGAGCAGGCTGCACGGTGCTGGTGGTGGCGGTCGTCGCCAGGAAGCTGGAGCTGACCAGAGCGGAGAAACATGTTCACAACTTCATGATGGACTCCCACATCTCCAAGAGGGTAAATTAAGACCAACATCTCATTCTGTGCGGCTTTATTTTACATGTGAATGTTAAATAAGCTCAAAAGTAAACTCAATTATGCACATCCTATTTGTTTTTGTTGTATCGTACGCTATTACTCAGAGGCATCTTTGTCTTTGTGCATAGTGTTAAAGAAAACGCTCTTTATTTGTATTTTATTGAATGCTGAATACCCATAAGAAAAAAGCAGCAAGTTTGGTGAGATAAGTTTACCATGCTTCAGTACAGATCAACTCAAACTGCCCACAGAATATTCAATTTCCAGTTTTCTTTTCTTGATCTGCATTATTTTGCCATTTAATGTGAAAGAAAACAGAACTTTCATTGTAAAACAGCAGAACTATCTTGCCTTATGAACACTTTCATTTGTTTGAAAAATCCGGTTTGAAGTCTAGTATGAGACTAAATGACTGTAACACACTGTAAATGCATTAAATTGGTGCTGTTCGCCATGTACAGTAAATCACAGCTCCTTCCGTTTATGCACATAAACATGAAATAACTCTCTCCTTTCACTAGATAAAAATTGCTGCGGCGAATGTGCTGAGGGAGACTTGGCTTATCTACAAACACACTAAGCTGTCGAGAGAACGAGACCACACCAGAGTCCGCATGCACCAACGGAAGCTGCTCCTGGCCATCCACCAGTAAGACACTTAAACTTCACATAAACCTGCTTCAGCACCAGTCACAGAGCGAGGCGGACGGACCGTTTCACTTTATCTGTCGTATGTTCATGCTGTAATAATAATGAGCAGTTTATGAATCAATGCCTCAACGTCAGAACTTTTATTTTCGCATCAGATGGCATAAGTTTTATATCCTGGAACACAGTTTATCACTGGTGCTTACCTTATACAGCACCAGTATGCGAAAATATAAATTTAAACCAATGAACACGCTCCATCTCCTTCCTACCTTTCTCCCCTTGACTGATATTTGTTTGATTTGTGATTTTTGCATGATCTGCCCACTGCTATCCATTTTCAACCGGAGAGGACTAGATATATGTATTTCACTGTTTTTAGTTCATCATTTTAATGACCAGCACCTTTAAAGGACCAGTTCACCCAAATTATAGAGTTGATCTGCACCCTTAGCAGTACAGTATGTAACCATGCAGGATTGTTTTATGTCTGGAGGTTTGGACGCATTTGCCTCTGAGACTTTGTAGCTTCTGAATGAAGAAATAACTCATTCCTCCTGATGTAAATGTAAAGTTAAACTCATAAGTAAAGGAGCACTGCTGCTCTGTTCAGCACGGTTCAAATCCAAACTACACACCAGTTCTATGCAGTTTGTCCTACATAATAATAGTCAGAGTCCTAGCACTTAGAATAATTAGAAAAAAATATCCAGGCTGTCTTTATTTCTGATTTGTGCATCAGTAATGTGGATAAGGTGACCCTTTAAAATTTTCTTCTCGCCACGTTGTGCTGAAAAAGCAGTAATATCACATTAAAGCTCCTATAGCTTAAAACTAAATCATCTGTCGTGTAGGCTGCGGCGAGTTAAGATGGAGAAGAGGATACTTGCAGACCAGGGGAACACACTTGTAGACCTCTGCAAGGTGAGAGAGGCAAGTGAACGCATCATTTGGTACCACATCCTGTCACAAACCTCAGCAAAGTAGGCTCTAATGTCCCCTGATGGCTTTTTTTCTCTCCCCTCCGCACCTGACCTACACGCACCGCCGCGGACGTCAACCCCAACGCAGATGCAGAGCCTGATGTACGACGTGCTGTCGGAGGTGCAGGGCTGCCGGGGGGAGCTGGACACGCACATCCACGGCCTGGAGAAGCACGTGGAGGAGCTGAGGGAGGGCTTCAGGAGCCTGATGCCTCTCCTGTCCAGCACCCTGTCCACGCAGAACTCCTCCATCCGCCACCTGCTCAGGGAGAGGGAGGTGAAGACGGAGGCTGCGAGCGCGAGCGTGGACAGGTAGAGAGACGCCGACCAAGGTGTTGGACGAGGAGATGCTTCTCAGGTGCTGCTGGAGGAGTTATCTGCCCGCGGTGCAGCTGACAAGATCACGTCAGGACACTTTTCCCACAGAGGTGTTGGTAACAATGTGAAGGCTGTACCGAAGTGTGTATTTAAAAATAGGTAGCTCCATTTTCTGTAGCTGAAATACCATAAAATTAAAAATGTAGATATTAGTCCTAAATATGGAGGATTTTTGCATCTCTCCTGGAGTGTGAGATCAAAGTGTGGTGGTGAAATAACAACCTGCCTCTGAGTGTGAACAATTTATGGGATTAGTCAAAGTAGAAAAAAGTGGCTAATATTAGATTTATGGATTTTTTCAAGTAAAACTGCCAAACATCTGATGATTTAGGTTTGATTTACTGTTACTGACATTATAGTAAATAGAATATTTTAGGGTTTTGGACATTCTGAATCATGTTTAAGGATACTGAGATGATCCTTTTTAATGTTTAATTAAACTTATTCAATGTGAGGTGGAAAGTGTTGTGCAGCAACTGCAAGACAAAGCCGGAAAGAGTACTAATCTAAATACTGCAGATGAAAAAAAGTCTTTAGTTTCAGTTCAATAGCAACAATGTCAAAAATAACTCTAGTTGGATCCATCCGTTTTACAACTTTTGCACCCACTTTACAGACTAAAATAGTCATTAAGATTAATAATCAAACTGATTAAGTCACTGCCCTAATCAATACATCAATGAAACCAAAAATAAATTGCTGTCTTCCATGTCAAGAGGGTAGCTTTATTTTTAAATGATGCATTTTCTTTTCTCTGCAATAAAAACTTCATTTAAGTACACTCTGATGTTGTCATAAATCTGTATGTTATTAAAGTAACCTAACCCTACTTTGTATTAAGTCTCTGAAAAGAGATAGGAAACCAGGAAAATAAGCAGACACTTAACCATTCATTTAGCCAAAACAATATTTTATTAAGAGAGACAGGGTTGGAGGGTGGAGTTACAGCAACAACCGATCTGTCGACATGAACAGTGGAAATCCATTTGCTGTCCAGTCCGTCTTCAGGTCTCGTCTCAGATCAGACCGCTGGGTCTGCCGCCGTCCTGGAGGCAGAAGACGCTGATATCAACCAGTCCATCCCCTCCTCTCCCCTTCAGCTCCGGGGAGAACAGCTAGTGCTGCTTCCTCCTGAATGAGCACCCTGCGAGAGGAGACAATGACAGTCAGACAAAAGAGAAGCCTTACAGTACAGAAATACTGCAGGCGCTGCACACTGCTATTGTCCTTCACTGTGCTGATACCAGTCATCGTTTTCCATCATGTGACTGATGAGCTCAACATCTCTTCCCACTACAGACCTACTGTAAAGTGATTGTGCAAGTTAAGAAGTGGCACTAATGCAACATCAGGCTCAGAAGTGGAAGCTTTGACAGCAGAAATGAAAACTAAATTACAGAGATTCAACAAGCTACATAAGAGTTACTGCGCCTTCCAGCAGCATCAGAGCTGCACAGTATATCAGGCGTAGTTATTTGTTCTCGGCTTTCGAAAGGGGGGAGCCAGTCTAGCCCAACCCTTCTGCAAACCGAGGTCAATCTGGCACTGGAATGAGATTGGAAGACCATGAGGGAGGAAGTCCAGTCACTTGGCAGTGCGGCTGACAACTTCAAAACATGTCGCAAGATGTAATGCATTGCAAGATGAAATTTATGCAGATCAGTCCTTTCAGGGTCACAATAAAGGACAAAAAAAAACAAAGAACTGAAACTATATTCTGTCCATAATGTAAGTTCTAGTGAGCACAAAGCAGTAAGATTGCTCTGAATGATGCCATCTTAGTCTTGCCTTTCCTTAAATTGCACTCCAACTTTTTAGGTTCGTACAAGACATATTTAAACAACTGAAAAATAGCCAACATGACAAAGGTGCTGTTGAGTACATCTGCTGTATCGGGCAACTGAGACACCATCTGTAACATTAGGCTGTGTAAATTAACTTCACTACAACCCTGTATGTTAGTAAGACACGACTGCTGTGCATCTTGCTGGTTATGTGCATGCTGTGGGGGAATACTGACCCTCTGTGAGACGTGCTTTGCCTCCAGTGGGTTGACACAGGACTGTTGAACAGCCCACACACAGCACGACTGTCTGAGCATGGCTGAACACCGTCGTGATCTTGTAGCATCCTGGGAAAAGACGAACAAGGTTAAAACCCAAACATCAGCTGAGTTAATTTTAAATATTGTGCCAGTGACAATATTACTCTGAGAAGAAAAATGATATTTGTCCTAAACATGGATTATTATGACATCTAGTGTAATACAAGTTATCAAATAAACTTCCTCTGAACTGTGAATGTTAATCAAAATGAAATCCTCTAGTGAGAAAATAAGTGGCAAATATTAATTTTCATCTGGTTTAAGGAACCTTTCAAGCAAAAACGTCCATTTGTGCCCCGTAAGGTAAAATAGATTCTAGGGTTCATACTTTACCTGGACATTTGACATCCATAAAGTAAGAGTTGGGACTCTGAACAAGACGCTTCTTCTTGTGCCTCCTCTTCTCCTCCTCAGGGGATGGGTGCAACAAGTCTTTTGCGAGCTGCATAAAAAATGAAAAGGAAATTAACATTAAGTTTATGATAGTCATGGTGTGTCTTTCCTGTGATCAATAAAAGCTATTATTTAAGATGACGCAGTATCACCAAATCATTTTGGTGGTAATTTAAATTATTTGAATTCAAAACACATTAGTTAACAAATGTTTGCATTGTTTTGTTCTGCTCCGTGTGTTCGTTCAGGCT
This sequence comes from Terapon puta, assembly GCA_028564955.1. NCBI lineage: Eukaryota > Metazoa > Chordata > Actinopteri > Centrarchiformes > Terapontidae > Terapon > Terapon puta. The sequence continues at coordinate 14,068,858 of JAOXYL010000048.1, forward strand.
CCTCGGCTGGCCTACATTTCTTGGATTAGGTAACGAGGCTGCGCATTTTCAGTCAGTGGCGGCTAATTTCCTCAAATAAGCGTGAATCACTGGTGAAGCAACCTTATCGTTAAACTGACTATACCCCAAAATAAAAATTTTAATGGAGTTTAAGTGGGCTTTTCCTGGTTATCCAGTCCCTTTTAGTAGCCTCCGTTAAACTGGCTCCATGTTTGCGGTGTGTGCGCGGCCATCTTGTGTCACAATGCGCTCGCAATGCGCTCAAATGTGCTCCATTATTGGAGAAAAACCGGGGCCAAAACTGAACAAAAGCCTCACAAACGGACATCGGCCGATTCGCTAACGTCTTATGTGAACACTGAGCCGTGTGTTGGCGTTTAAACACGCCGTTAAATAGTGAAAATGTCATTTAGCAGCGGCCTCCGGATACTCACTGGCATGTTGGCGAGGAAATAGCCGCTGCCGAAAAGGAGGCATTACCGGAAGCGAGGGGTTCATATCGAGTGTTCCTTTGAGCACGAGCCGGACGTGACGAAAGAGACATGGCTGAGCGGCCATATTGGTGAGGTCTAAACTCCGCCCTGCCCCATAAAACGAAGTTTTATATGTTTGTATTTACGTTTTCATTATATGTTAAATGCCAAAATATATACAAACTGCAAGTGCAAATAAGGCAGTAGATCTGGAATATAGTATAACGTTATTTTTTTATGGAAATGTAAACGTACACTTATGTATTATCACACTCATAATATTACACTCAAAGACAGGTATCTTTTCATATAGGAAAAAAAGAGTGGAGCCAAAAAAAAATCATATTTTCTCTACCTTTTAGGCAGTGGTTGACAGTAAATCAGTGTATCTACTCAAGTATAATAGTTCCCATTCACGAGCTGCAACATTAAAGTGATGAAAGTGCTAATGCAATAATTGTACTTCAATATTATAGTATTTTATCTTCTGTTTTATTAGTACTTTTATTTTGCTTTAGTTTGGAACTTTTCATTTCATGTTGGTTTGGGCGGTCCCTGTGGACAGACGTGATAGTGTCTCACCTAAAGTTTGGTCACATGTCCCTCTGCTGCAAAGACACTGCTTCACCAGGAGGAGAGGGCAGCAGCTCCAGTGACAGACCTTGAGTTGACAACTGAAACCATTTGAATTCAGCCATAGCAAACCCCCGCAGGGCAAACCTCAGCACTGTTTAGTCTGATGTAAAGGAAAAATGTAACCCGGTGACAGGCATTAAGATTAACTATTAGAAACCAATAGAAAAGTCAGTCTTTTTGCTGTTTGAAGTTTGTAGGTCACATAGATGCACCCGTATTAAATTCGGTATTCATTCAGCTCATTCACTGTTTCATTGCCACTTAAAAACTCAACAAAGCGCTTTAAAGTACCACATCTCACTTAAAGCATGTATCATGTCTTTTCTAATACAATACCAACATGTGTGTATATAAACACTCAAAGAGTTCTGGTTCAATGTAATTCTTCCTCCTGTCTATACTGACCATCCCTCCCTAGCCCAGCGTAAAAGATGTGGGATAATATCTACAGTTCTGTTAAAACATAATTTCTGTACTTTACTGGGTTTGGGCAGCTTGAAGTAGAGAAATGGAGTGGTTATCCTGCAAAAGTCCACTTCTCTTTTGCTCAACAAGGAAATGAGTGACTTTGACACATGCACCAGCCAAATGATAAAAACTGGTGAAATTATTTGTAGATAAATCAGGGAGTTTGACCCGTCACACTCGCTGACAACTATGAGATATGAGAGCAACGGTTCATTCAGATTGAGTATTTGATATTTGGCTGTTCTCAGTCTCTGTCCTTGGTATAAATTCTGACCATGAGAAAAACTAAGCAGTAAAACTGCTCCATAAACAAGGTTCTGATTGGATTTTTCAAAGCATCTGGATTTTAATGTGCCATGCTGTCACTGCTTTTTTATGTTCTGCACAACTGTTACTGTAAATACTTCCATTTGTGTCACAGAACCACAGCAAAGGACAAAATAAATGTGCTTTTATTGTTATATTGCATATCAAAAGTAACTGTGTGATGAGGATGTCACTTCTCTCAGCTCTTAGCGTCCTGTCCCTCCTCATCCGTCTGTCCAGAGCTGTTTTTCTCAAGTGGATCTGCGAGTGCCATCAGCTCCTTTATCTTTATGTAACACTCATTCTCGGGTGGGAAGCGGTTCCTCTGAAGGAGAAATCAGAAGCCATCATACATTTATTTTCAAATTCCTCTGGAACTGTTATTAACAATAGATTTCATCGTACAGTGTAAATACCAGTGTGACAAAAGACTATAAAATACTCATACTATATAAAAAAATATTTGCACAAATAAGTTCAAAGTAATTCATTTAAAACTAGAAGCATTGTTTAAACATTCCCATATCCCAGCAATCAGCCTGGTGAGTGCTCTGTTATCATTATCAATAGGAGTGATGGACAAAGCTGTTTAAAATGAGGACCAAGTCACAAGAAATCTGAATTACCATTTAACTGACAGTACACAGTACACACATGTATTTGTACAGACCTCCAAAAATGTTTAATCACTTAAAATTCACAAATGTAAAGACAAACACACACAGTGCCAGCTTGACTCAACTGTGCGTGCAGCTCACCTGCAGACAGAGACGTAGCAGGCCTCCTCTCTCTGCCTGCATCTCCAGTGATGTCAGGAACAGAGGCAGCGACTTCTCCGTGATTCTGTTTCCTACAAACATACACACACAAAAACACACAATATAGGCATTTTATTTAAGTCTTCAACACTTCTTTCAAGGTAAAGTTTTCTGTGCAGACCCCTTGGAAGGCATGCTTTGCTTATAATCAGTACTTTAACATTACAGGTGGTGGTATTTCACATTAGAACTACTTTATGTACTCATAATTATAAATTAATTGAAAGTTTGGTTTGTAAAATCACTGTCTGTAATCTCCAGTCGATAGACAAATGTAGAGGAGTAAAGAGTCAAATATTCCTATTGAATGAAATGTAGTAACATATAAATATCAAACGGCATAAAACAGAAATATTCAAGTGAAGTTAAATCGTCTCAATGTCGTACTTATTAAAGGTGTAAAAGCGCAGTACTTGAGGAAATAGTTGCTTTCCACCACTGACTGTGACCAACCTGCCAGGTTGAGAGACGTGAGGGTCGTGTTTCCAGGCAGAATAAGCTCACCGTCCCGGTGCTGCACTGACTCGTCCAGCAGGGGGTTCACTATCTCCATCAACTCAGCCTGCCGGCGGAGGAGAGGAGCAAACAAGAGCATAATGTCCAAATCAGAATTATCATGGATAACAACACTTTTACTAAACGCAGAACTGCATCAAACAAACCTCATTCAGGGCAGCACTTAATTTCTCCTGCTGAAAAAAGCAAATAAAAAAATAAAATGATTAAAATATACTCTTCTGCGTATGTTAATGTCCTTATCGTGCACAGATTCAGAAAGCCTATCTCCTGTACCTCTTGTGCAGACAGTTGTTTTTCCTTGCCCCCCTGCTTTCCACTTTTACTTTGAGGCACCTTTACATCAGAAGCTATGAGAGATTTAAAGAGAGAGCAATGAAAAGATAAACCCCCCCTGCTGTCAGAAGATAATAGAACAAGTGTTTTTCTGAGACGGAGGCAATTACATTTCTTGTTAGACTTCGGGTTCTCTTTGTTCGCTGCTGATTTCTCGTCCTTTTTGGGCGCTTCCTGTGAGTTAAAAGAGCTCACAGATCACTTGCCACAAGATTTGCAAACCACAGATGCTTTTTGATTTGCACCGCAGTTTCAGATTTGCTGTCAGTTTTGCTGGTTTTTTTTAACCTTTTTTTTGCCTTTGTTCTCCCCTTTGCTGGCACTCAGTGAATTGCTGCTGGGAACTGATGGAAGGCGGTCAGCAAGCGACTGGTCAGAATCAACCCCACGAAATGACTGCAGAGCAAGAAAATCCAAAATGTGTTTAAATGTGTTTCACATGTGTGTCCCTATACAGACTGATGTTAGCCAGACCTTACTTACTGAACAGGACATTTAGATATTCAGCAGTAGGATTAATGATCATGTAGGCATTCATTTAAACATCGCTGCTCTTACAGATTGCATTCTCTCCAGAAGCAGCTTCCTCCTCTGCACGACTTCTTCATGAGTTAGCGCAAACTCGCCAAGTGTCTGAAAATTGATGTGGTTAAGGGGTGAGGGCTTCTTGAATTACATGAAATAATGCAATGAGCAGAATATAATTTGAAACAACTTAACCACTGATTTAAATGCGTTATCTCCCAGGTTAAAGTATTTAATGTAAATGGATACGGCAGCCAGACGAGCAGCTCCTGAGTCTCCGATCTGATTGTTGGACAGCGAGAGAAAGAGCAGCGTGCGATTCAGGCGCAGGCCCTTAGAGACAGAGAGTCAGCGGTCGTGAGGGGAACATGTGAAGGGGGGATATGGAGGCCGTTCTGCGATATTCACCTGAGCGATATGTGCAGCACCTGCGTCGCCGATAGAGTTGAATGCCAGGTTGAGCGACAGGAGGTTCTTGTTGGCAGATGTGGTTGTTGAGAGGGCCAAGCCAATCAGACGAGCGCCTTCGTCTCCTATCCGGTTATTTCGCAGGGACAAGTGAGTGATGCTTGACCAAAGAAACATGCGACAAGACATGAGCATGTTTCATTTTTTTTTTTTTTTTTTTTCAAGCAAAGGTATATTTTGGTGTTGAAGTTCTAGACTATTATGTGAGATACATAACCTGCTAGGGTAACTCACCTGCTGTCTTCAGAGAGGAGAAGGTGGTAGCTCTGCTCTGGAAGAGGGTTGCCCTCCAATGTTAGAGAGCTAACGTCCAACAAAGAGGAGGGGAAAGATCAGTAGCCCTCAGTGTCTGACTGGCAATGTTCAATGTGCTGTGGTGTAGCTTTCTCTGCAACTCTACAGCATTTTACAGCTCAAAATGTAGCCCCCCATTCTTCCACCCAGACTGAATTGCACCCACCGTCATGCAGCAAGACACAAAAACAACAGTGGGTCCACTCACCTGAGGTTGGAGCACAGCGATATTGTGTTCATGAGGGTGATTACCATTCGATCCGTCAGGCCGGCCTGCCAAAAGCTGCGACACGGTGGACATGATTACACAAACAAACAAGAACAAAACAGTGACAGCTGTAGCCCGGTTCCCCTGTAACAAGAGCGCGCCGCTCTCCGTCGGCTCATTACTCACTAGAGGCTCTGTAGCTTGCTCAGGCAGGGAAACATCTTCTGTAGCGCCCTGCCAATCTGCTCATCTACCCTCCACCCTGTGTGTTTTAAAGACAGATAATATCATTATGTTTTCTCCAACAACCAGCGGAAATACTGAATGACATTAACTGCAAGGGGGCACTGTTGGTTGCAGACTGCTAAGGGAGTCAAATGAGAATTTAAGAAGAGAACAAAATGTCAAGCCACAGAGAAATATGGCTGTAAATATTTCTCTGTGGTGTTTTGCTCTTACCAGAAACCTTCAGTCTCTTGGCACTGAGGGGGTCTTCATTCTCCAGCTCCACTTGGAGACATGGCTGAGACCAGAAACGCCCAGCATTTATCTGTGACTGGCTGTCCACTAAAAGTACATGATAATTGTAAGTGGACTGAAGCTTAGATTACAAAAAGGATCACTGCTACACTTTCAGATCAAGGTCCTACATAATGATTTACAAAGAGTAGTATAAGATGGTCGCAATGCACGTTCCAAGGACTTTCTTTCCTTTTGGTTATATTTTGAAATCATTCATCCAGGTGTCTTTGAGTTCAGAAATTAGATCATATTCAAGGTGCAGCACTTACATAACTAGAATTAATCCAGAGTCATTAGTTTAAGACATTGGATGCAGTGGACAAAGAAGCCATGGCATTGATGAAAACATTATCTTAATTATCTTATCTTATCTACAACAAGATATTCCGCCTGTCTCTTTGTGAGTGAAAAGCTGTCCAGATCGGGAGGTCTTGTTTACCTGTGTCCCCTTCTTCAGTTTCGGTGGTGGAAGCGGCTGGTTGCCTGGCGCTGACAGCTGGGATATCCGTCACGTCAAGAAGAGCACAAAGCCCCGGGAAGTCAATCTCCACGTTGCCTGAGCACTGATATTCATCTGTGGGATGGTGGGTTTAAAACACTGACCACACAACTCTCATCTGTTACCAGAGACAGCCTGATAATGTTACTTACCAAAAGTCTGAACAGGCAATTTGTCACCTGGAGTCTGTCCTAGAAACGACAGAAAGGTCAGCGTTTAAATCCACTGAGCAAATTCTCCTTTTTGTTAACCGGAGAGGTATTTCATCCCTTGCATCCTTTAATATTTTTTTAAATGCTACAATTGAGTGATTTCCTGTTTTCCTGCCATCTGCTCAGCACATGCTGGGCTACAATAAAGCTGCTGTTGTAAAGGCATTAAAACTGATTCCAAAGATATAAAAGACTGCAAATATAAAAGGTTATTTTTTACATTTTAGATTTGCAGTCTTTTCAACTTCAGGCTGAAACTTCTGCACAATAATTTCTCTAAGGATGAATAAACTGTAACTGTATTATCTTATACTTACAAGATTTTTCTTAAAAACATATCACTAGGGACCAGTAAAGGTTTGTGTTTGACAAAGACATCTTTGTAAAATGAACACAACATGATCTAATAACATATACACATAACATTATTTGGATCACTTAGTTTTAAAGACTGTAACCAGGTGTGGTGAAGTAAGTAGGTGACTTTGTGTTGTAACTAAATCTGAGACTTAAGAATTTCTATTTTATGCATCTTAATCCTTTTTCAGCACCATATTTAAAAATGAAATGTGCTTTTAAGTCATTCTGACACTGAATATTTGTACATTATATTATTATGTAAACCCTACATTTTATAATCTACAGGCTAATAACATTTTAAAAAGCTGCCTCATTAATGGCAGCCATTGAAGGGGCTAACAGGCTATCGTTGACCATGAAGTACTGATGAATTATTCTCCATCTAACCTGCATTTTTCGAGGCTTCATCCTCAGCATTCGCCTTGTCTGCTTTCTCTTTTAGTTTCTTCCTGGACATTGTTGTCGTCTTAAAGCCCAAACATGGTTGAATAAAGCATTAAAGTAGAGAGCTATGCCGCGATGCTAGCTGATGGGTTACCATGGTTACAGACTCAACAGACCAACCTGTGGTATCATCGCGAGATTTGCTGTCCTTTTCTTGATATCGTTGTAACCTCTTGTACAAAAGAAATATGGTTGATAAATATGTGTTGGTAAATATTTTATAGTGGTTTATATTGGTAATTGCGCTGATAACAACTGATTTTTAATTTAACTCGTATATAGTAAACTGTTGTAATATCGCGAGTCTTTGTGCATTGACATTGTGCATTAAATACAGATTCATTGTTACAGTTTATTTCATCCTAAACACAAATAATCTGAGGATAAGATGGCTGCTTTGAATCAGTGCTTTAAATTCATGTTGCCTGTTAACTGTTGTCTGAAAGAGAGCATGATCAATCAAGTATTTCTATTGTGTTCCATATGAAAAATAGTTCAAAGATGAGAGCGTTTTTATTATCCAGGATCAAAATAGGGAATGCTGAAGGGGAGGTTTACTCATTCATCACCATGGAGCTCAAGTTTTCATTTCACATAATACAGCCCTGAACTTTCACAAGGGTAGCAATCAACCAGCACGCACCGCTTCAACATCCTTCCTTCGAGTACGCTGACACAGAGGCTCTATCGGCTAAATGATCCATTCATCATCAGATAAATTGTAAGTGTCTCAAAAGGTATTTATGCTGTAGATAAATTCATTCTAGGAGCTTACATAGCTGTTGTGAAGGATTAATCTCTGAAATATTCAACTTCTCCAGTGTTTTCAGCGATAGCAGCCGAAAGGAAAACTATATGGCAAATGTCATATCTCTATTCGGCCTCACCCTCAAGATGGGTACAGTTTATTGTGAATAATCTAAGGAATATCAGAAGCATAACAAAATGAAGTGTATTCACAATAATGTAGTGCTTTTTATTAAAAAAACAAACAAACAAAAAAAACAAAACAAATATAAAACAAAAAAGTAAAAACCAACAGCATTTTTCATGACTTAAGAATCATAATTACAAACTTTTAACGAGTGGAAGAAGTTTTTTTTTGACAAACTGTACACATCACAAAATGTCCGCCAGTCTGCCATTTACAATGCTTGCATCTTATTTTGTGATTGTCTAAAAATAACTAAACGAATCACACAAAAAACACACAAATACAAGTACAAGCATCATACAATGACCGCTATCACAAAACGGAACCATTTTCCTATTTGAAAAGAAAAACAAAAATAATAAACATGATATTGGGCTGACAGCTTTAACCTTTGCTTCTGTCACTGTTTAAAAATATCATAACATTTTTATGTTGGTTTGTTTTTTTAGTGTTCAACACTTTGCAGCAAAAAACAAGGAGTACATTTCCCCTTAAAAGTAATATTATTAACAATATTCAGTGACAAAGGTGTCGTTGCCGAGTCACTGTCATGTCCCAAATGCCTTCTGTGTCCGTTTGACATTCTTCTCGTTCATGCAGTACATAGATGAATTTCATTTATAGGCAACGAAAACTCAGCTTATGTTTTTATGTCGTCAGGACAGTTAAGGTGAGATTTTATGGACATTTAAAAAAATCATTTTCCTCCGAGCTTAAGTGTCTTCATTATAGTAATACAAACGGAAGAAATTATAATATTATCATTATTATAATAATCATAATACATTTAGGGCTGAGTCCTGTACAGTACAATAATAAACAAAATCCATTTTCAAGATATTGCTTTTGGAGACACTCCTCAATGTAAAGTGTGTATATTTACATAACTTGGCACTGTACAGCTTCCCGTTCCCTCTCTCTCTTCTCTGTCAGTGTCTCATTCTCGTCACTTTTCTGTCAGTTAACCGCACTGGGACATTGCAGGCTGTCCCTTTTTAGCAGAGGCATTTGGGGGGGGAGAAGAAATCTCATCAAATATCACAATTTCTTTTTAAAACATTCTCCATGGCAACCAGGAACATAGTCGAAAGACGGAAAAAAAAAGATCATAAGTCCCTTCCCCTCCCAATATACAGTATACACCGCCCCACCCGTCTCACAGAATATAAGAAAATATGACCATCACGATACATTTCATGTTAAGTATTGTTTTCCATAGTTTTCTTAAAACTGTTAATTGCCATCGAGCCCTTAATTTTTTTTCCATTTTTTTTTTAAAAAGGTATATCTTCAAGAAATCTGGCAGAGTACAGACACACAGTAAGTGTGCACGCACGCGCACACTCGCACACAAGGCAGTCGGAGAGCACGGCTGTGTAAGGCGTTACAGTTAAAGCCGCTGCCCTCCCTCCCCCCCGCGCACGCCTGATTTTAGTTAAGCTGGTGAATCATGTTACTTCAAAAAAGAGGGGCGAAGCTGACTGCCTCACAAGAAAGAAAAATTAAAAAATGAAAATCAAAAACCTCATCAAGACACTTTGACTGACAAAAGCGCACACTCAAACTTCCCTCCCCACCCTTTACTCTATAAACAAACACACCCCAAGCCTGGTCTGTTCCTAAATGAGTTACTACAGTATAACAGGAAAAAAGATAATAGACTTTTTAACTTGCTTTTTTTTTCAGACTGCATCATCCAATACTGTGAGTGTTAGTGTGTTTTCATTATAGATACATTACACAGAGCTTCACAATATCCATGGTACCAAAAGTGCAGTTCACCACCCTCGTTCTCTCTTTCTAATGAGCAGCATCTGAGCAACACTGCTCAACTTACATTTCTCCTATGCCATTATTCCCCCTCCCCGCCCTCCAACAGTCCTGGTGCAGCTCTTCTCTCGTCTGATATATTTTGTCATTGCAGCTAGGTCCCACTAGGGGGAACAATTCTCCAGCATTCACATCCCCTCTGACTGAAACGACTAGCCATCCCTCCCCACCATCCTTCCCTATTCAGTACCACTTTTTTTTTGTCATTTCTGATGCTTGCTAGTGGAATTCGTCTACCCATGTCTGTAATATTCAAATGCATTTAAGTGCATGGGTTATTTCTCCTATGTTCATTAAAAAAAAACAGGTTTTGCATCATACTACTTAAATAAGCAAGAAGTCTAGGTCAGCTCTCTCTTAGTGCTCCTTGAGAACTCTTGAAAAGCTGAAATTGCCGTGGAGTCAGCGCTTCCAAACCCCCTCCACTCTCTCAGAGTTGAGATGCAAGTCTTGGAAGAGGTAAACCGGAAGAGGCCCTCAGGGATGCATTGTGGTCCCTAATGGTCGGATAACCAACAATGCTCATTTCCCTTCTTGCTGTCTCTCCATTTTCTGCCCCGCGCTCACAAGAGTTAAAGGCAGTGTGCTTGACAGGCACGTGGCGACGTTATTTTCTGCCCACGAAATCGCCGAATCCGAGCGTCCGTCGCCGTAGCCGCCGCCCAGCACCCTCCTCCAGGAGATAAGTGACATCTATGGCTGTAGGAAGAGAATAAAGACGGGGAGAGAGGGATTAGGAGCTTAGACAGAAACAGCTGACACGCAGGCATTATGTCAAAGAAACGGTGATGGTAAAGGTGGGCAAAAGTGTCTTCTGTTTCTGCTGCAATAAGCTTAAAAGTGCTGAAGAAGTCTGATAGGGTCGGCTGTGAAACGAACAATTTGACAAGGCGTACTCAGGTGTCATTCTGGGCAGAAAACTCCGGAGTTTACATCCTTTGAGTTTTTGGGTATACACCTTTGAGTCTTAAAAGAAACAGAAATAAATTATAAATGTTAACCTCTTTCTTTGCCATGCTTTCTTATCAAACATCTTCCTGTAACTGCAACTGTAACTTGAGGATGGGGCACAGTGATACTTTTCAGAGGGATTTTACTGTGAAGCCAATGAGGCTGTCGAAATCTTTTCCTTTTTTGTGGATAAATCCAATGAAAAGACAAAAACCAACAATGTCTGTGTCTTTACAAATCATTTCTTTCTTTCTTTTTTTTTTGTAGAGCTTGGCAATTTCCTCAAACAGCTGGGCGCTGTGGTTTTTAGCAAACATTAGTCAAACAGCCATAAATAGTCAATTTGCCGGGGACTACTTTCACCAGCGGATTAATGCACTGGTGCTCTGGTTCGTGGGAGCAGAACAGTGTATGTGGGATTGACTCGAAACAGATGGTGCTCATGTTTGCCGTAATGAAAGAACATGACACAAACTGCAAGAGTGTGGCTCATTTATGTGTTTTTAACAGCTTTTGCTACTTAGCTTTGGCTACACAGCCAACATTTGTAAGGAGGATCAATTTATATTAGTTTTGGTCTTTTTTGAAGAATACAACACACGACCAGACTTTGAACACTGAGACTGGCCACTGAATGTTTGTGTTAAAAGACCTGTCTAGATTTAGATACTTTTTGGTGATATTACTCAGCAGACTGAAGCAATTAAACAACAGACTGAAACTCTGCATGTGAGAAAGAGACTTGTTCAAAACAACAGATCTGAAAATTGAGCTTCCATCTGTTAGATGAATGCTAAATAGAGTTTAACATGAAGATATAGGTTTCTTCAGTTGATTGTTCTAACTTTGATCTTATCCATTACAAGAATATCAAAATATTTCATCCAACATGTGTCAGTGATGTAAGTGATCTGAGACCCTAAATTTATCTGTTGACCTACCCCCCTGCTTTGTTCCCGGTCCCTCACCATTCTTGTTGGGAGTTCTGTGCAGCAGATCCAGCAGGATTTTGTTGAGTCGTTCTCTCTGGGCCTCCCTCCTGCCCATTACCGGGTGGTGCAGTGGTGAGGAGGCAGAAGACGATGGGAGTTCGAGCATCTCTCCTATCCTCTCTGCGGAACTATCCTCCAGCTCTTTGCGTTCCTCAGTGTCCTGCCCTTCCTCTTCTTCATCGTCCTCTTCTTCGTCTTCGTCTCCCTCCCCTTCCTGTTCCGCTCGCCTGGGCTTGGTGGAGAGAAGTTCGGAGTCATCTGGAGCCAAGTCCATGTCGTCCTCCACCCCTCTCCCGTCTTCAGCCTCGGGTAGGAAGTCATCACCTCGGTCGCAGGAAGAGCCGTCATCCTCGCAGCCTCCAGCTCCTTTAGGCCGCTCGCTCTTCCAGGCAGAACGACCGCCATTCCTCTTGTAGTTGTCAGGAACGTAGTGAGGCTGCAAAAATGCCACAATTACACCTGGGTCAAACAGTGTTTGCAGATACTTTTCATGGTTATATTTATGTTTATTTATGAAAGTTTTTGGAAAGTAATCTTAATTTCTGCAACATATACAGATATGAAATAATTCAACACAGCGAAGCTTTTACATTCCTTTACTTTAACATAGTTGTTAAGCTAAAAACTAAGACCTTACTAATGCTATATCCTTTGCTTGCAGCTTCATAGCGTCAAAGAATTGCCATTAAAAAATGTTATCTTGTCTCTTTGCAGCTGGCATTACAGTTTACACTGGCCATAATTAGCCGCAGTAATACTTATAGTAATAATAGTAACAGCTGACAATACACTACCGACAATGACATATTTTTGGATGTGGTTCATTTCAAACTATGTGGTTTGAATCACAAACAAAAGGCAGGTGTGGTTTCTCTCATTTGTCTCTGGTTAACCCCACCTCCACCTGTGACTCTGCTGCCGGCGGCTGCCTCAACTCTGTCAGCAAAGATAAGGAGCGGAGGCAAAATGTGCCTCAAGCTGTAATATTACCTCGACTCTTAAAATATCTTTCAGTGTTTATAAATCAGTAATAGATCTGGGACCCCGGCACAGCAGCCCCACCCGGTCAGGACCCCTGTTCTCTCTCACCGAGAAGTCTCTTTTGGGCGTCAGCCGCTTGGGGAAGTGGTTGAATGCGTATGGCTTGGTGCAGACCGGGTAGCGGTTGCGATGGATCTTGTAGAACAGGTGAGCCGACTTGTCCAAGCGGTAATCACAGATGTACACATCCTGCTCTTTTACACTCTTTGGCCGTCCTGTAGGATAAAATGCACTTTGCATTAGTCAGGAACTGCGGCACACACATTCACACGTGGCCACAGTTGAGCGCGTCTGTATTTTTTTTACAGGTCACTGAGCTTCACTCAAGCAACAAGGGAATCCAAGTAGTATTTGTTGTTGAATTACACGATAAATCTGAAAAAGTGTGTGTGCTTGCCCTCACCCTTGCAGTAAGTGTAGAGATCGAGAACGCAGCAGGTTCCCACCACTGCCTCCAGGGGGATGATCTCATAAAGCGGCATGCGGAATAACTCGTTCTGGTAGAACCGACGTGATGGAGAATGATGCGTCTCATGAGGACGGAAGTAGTGGTGTCCAAAGGCAAACCTCTCACCCCTTTATAGTGTGAGCAGATGCAGAAAAGGCTGGGTTAAACAACGTAATGCAACTTTATGAGCAGAATAAAGCCACAAGCACTTACTACAACATACTAATAAGATGCCTATTATAACTCCTCTGAGGCAGGTATCTGGAGTACATCACGGTAGCAATTCAAAATACTACATCTGACAAACTTACTTTTCATTCTTCCAGAGTTTCTCAATTCGGAAGATGTCGAGTTTGTCTCGGTTGATGTGAGACAAGAGACGGTAAGACTGTCTGACAGGCTGGCCCTCAGGTGTGCGCCTGCTGTCTCTCATCAGATACACACAGTCACCTGCACACAAGACACCAGACACTGACAGGTTACTTGTCTGCGATCGTGAGATGTTACAAGAAATCGACTGCTTGACACTAAAGTTCCCTGACAGGAGTTTAACATCTCAATGCAGTGACGCTTCTTTGCCGAACTTAAAAGAGGATCAAATTTTGGCATGTAAAAACATTTAACAGCAGTTTAGTTTCACTTCAGCCTCATGATACAAGCTGCTGTTTTTCCAGGTAAAAGTCTTTCCAGGGAACAAGGTAATAACTTTAAATATAAGCATGGCCTATGAAACAATTCCATTCATTTTACTTTAACTAAACTGTTATAAACACACATTAAAGATGAACTTAAGGGTTCTTTCTGGAGTTTCTCACCTCTGGCAGCACTATATAGCAATTCTTTTAAATGAGTTTTGTCTGAGTCTGCCGTTTGCTATAACCCACTGATCTACAGGCGGCTGTGATGCACCAAGAAATATAGCAAGAAAAAGGGAGTGGAGATGGCAAACTCCTGAACATGGATGTAGACATTTCTGGATTTAAACTGAATCTGCTGTAAAAATGATTCATGAGAAAGAAAATGCATCTATCTCAGCCTCAATGATAAACACAATACGCTTTGGTAACGTAACACTTGTTTGTTGCCATGAAAGTTCAACAGGGCAACTTTAGCACCAGAATGAAAATGAGTGTTTCAAGCATGTTTCACCTCAGTTTACTCCCAGCACCTCTGGTGCTTCACTGTACCTATAACCACTTATACTGGCCTCAAGCGGTTTGACTTCTCATCTCGGTGTAGTGATGTACACGTGTACTCTAGTACATCACTACAGCGAGATGAGCAGTTAAACAGCTGGAGGCCAGCAGAAACAAGACTTTCAGGCAATGTGAAATTGATCTTAAAAGTACAGAAGGTGGATGTCTCCACACATTAGCAAGCTTTTAACACAGGTTTCTACTGTCTGACTACTGCTTACCTTGATGTAGCAGCAGGTCATCTCTAAGGAGACAGATGTAGTAGACAGAGCCAGCCTGGGCGTAGCTAGGCTGGGGTATCATGGGAACTTCCTGCAACAACAATAACACATTTGGATGAGATTAGACTAAAAGATGTTGGTGACATAAACCTTCAGAAGGATCAGTTTTGGACGTACCCTGTCTATGGGCCGAGGGTCACACTGCTCACAGAGGTAGTGCTCCACCTCAGTCTCCAGCCGCATGCAGTCAAAGTGCTGCCACACCTACAATCATAACAAAAAAATTGCTGAATCACATGAAAAAAAAAGGATGTATCAGTTACTCCCCAGCTGACAGTGACTCACTCTTAAAATAATAGCAGCAATGTTCTGGATCCGTATCACAAGCAAAAGCAAACACATTTGTAACAATCTCTTTGATTCACAACTGTGGTAGATTCAATCAATACTTGTAAACCTCCTTGTTTTCTCTGTCTAAAAATAACAGAAAATATACACAAAGGACTGATTGTGCACTGCTTTGGAAAATATCCTCGACCAAGTGGTTAGGTGAAGTCTCAGGGGAAAACTCTCACTATAACAAATGTAACCCTTCAGCCAGAGAGACAAAAAGAGTCTTCCTTCTATGCAAGTAAAAATGCAGACTTTTTCACCAGCTTTTCCCAGTTGTTTGTGTTTAGCTCCTTGCTTCTTACCATGCACTTTTCACACTGAATCATCAGGCCCTCGTCTTTGTACATTCCACAGATGCAGCGGATGACGTCGTCGTCCTTGTCGTGGGACCCCGGCCCGCCTCCTCCGTGGTGGTGGTGGCCATGGTCACGCTCAAGCGAATCGGAGCTGTCGGCCTCACTGGCGGTCTCGCCCACGATCTCATCAATCTGGACAGCAGCCTCATGACGAGCGCTGTAGTAGGCTTTCCGCAGCCGACACACGTCCCTGCCGACCGATGACTTCCTGCCGTAGTATTTCTGGTGGGAAAACGAGACGGTTGTAAATGCAGCAGCTGTATCTATTTAATGCTTTGCCAAAAACAATAAATTTAGGGGAAATCATCTTCCTGAAACTGTTACAGACAGCACATTCTGGCGCACAGCACAAGGACAACAAGACCACACAAACAGCACACAGAGATAAACCATACATAGAAGTATAAGAATGCACATCTGATTCCAGAATTGTACCCTCATCATTCAGTCAATCAGACAAGACTTTAAGCTCTGTCTGCAGATTTACAGGCAATTTCTTAAACACCACGGGTCATTGACACAGAAGGATGCATTCAAAACAGTCTGGGAGACTTTACAGCTCTTAATTTGACAAAGACCACATTCCCCTCATGATTTCTTTCAGTCTGGCAAAAAGGGTCTTAGGACCATAAGGTGAGTCTAATTTAGATGCCCACTTCAAACTTCCTAGACTGGAGGAGTAAGCTCCTCTGAGAGGGTTCAAGTGGCACTTGTTTGAACTACTAAGCTATACAGATGTAAATCAAAAAGGGCCTGCAATGTGTGTGCAGAGGATCAGCAGGCATGAAGTTATATCCCACTTGGGAGGTGTTTCTGACAGACAGGAAGACAGAGGTAGGAGATGACTGAGTGGGAGGAAGAATCTGCACAATAACAGCTTAAATGATCATTTTGATGAGGTTTTTTTTTATATCAATGGGATCAATCTGACGAAACTGAAAATGTTCAAAGTGTTAAGAAATGATAAAGACTGGATACTGCATCTGCCTTAATGTAATCAACACAGATACATATATATACATATATCATTTGTCATCATTTCTCTCTCTCTCTCTTTCTCTCCATATATATATAAAACATTTAAAATGATGGGTGGTGGTGTACTTGATTAATGTCACACAGATTCATTCAAAATCACATCTGAATATCTTGACAGCGGGTTTATTCTTCTGCACTAGCAAATGTGGTATTTCTACTGTAACTTTTTCGATAAACTCAGGATCAAAACCTGTGTTTGACCAGAGGAACCGGTACAACAGTTAAAAGTGTAACAAAAGTCCCTGCTCTGGGGGTGCTGCTTTCTGCTCGTTCAGGAACCGTCAAGGTGACGCTTGCTAGGCTTAATGTTGCCAATTGGTCAAACACAGGTGCCATGGCAACTACAACTTGTGCCAGGTGTGACTAGTATCAAAACCGATTCCCAGGAACAGTTGTTGTTGTTGTTTGTAAATGTTTTTAAAAAAAGAGCGATGGACAAATAGAGAGATGGTGACATATACACAAAGAGGGAACAGCAGTGGAGAGAGGGACCAAAAAACAGTGGTGGTCAGGAAACACAAAGAGGAACTGTTTTAGATCCAAGTTTAGTTCCTGAGTTCAGGTCCTCGGGTTTCATAGTGTCTAGAACTTAATGATCACAAAGGGCAACAATTGTTCAGATTTAGTAACTAAATTTCACAGCTTAAAATACTCAGTTCTTCTCCCAGAAACATGTACTGTTCAAATTACTTAACTATGTAATATCTATTTGTGAACAGACACAGAC